>BBSZ01001673.1:0-10717 GCA_000981365.1 Subanguina moxae | reverse complement strand
CCCCCTCCCCATCGTTTATACCCCTCCTCCAATAATATAACCCCCTCCCCCTAAAGTACTTGGTTTCCTAGGTACATTGACCATTTAAGAAGCATTTTTTTATCATTTTTAAGGGATTAAGGGCGGTATAGGCAGGGGAAGGGACAAGTAAGGGGCCACTTTTTAGGGAGGGCCCACTCAAAAAAGAGAGGATCTTGAATATAGTTTTGTCAACTGGGCTCTACCGCATACAAAAGCTCTGGCATCCATGCTATTTTCATGTATCCAGAGCTTCTTCTCGAATGATTTTTCTCTCAGGTATGGGTGTGTGAACATCTCAACTTCAATCCCCCGTCGCCCCCGTAAGGGGCTTTACCGTTTTTAAGGCATTAAAATAGGTTAGAAGGGATAGTACACGTATTTTGTGGCAGTTACATTTTGGGGAGGGGGATATAATATAGTCAAAATTTTTATAATTTTCTATAAACTATATGTTCTTGAAAGAATTTTTGTTTCCGGGCTAACTTTCGAAATTTCCACGAATATGTAAAACAAAAATATCTAATATTTCTGATTTTTTAGTGGGATTCTGCTTACATCATTCAGAAGCCACGCTGACTTTGCATCCAATAGCACCTCACACAAAACCTCTTATACAAATCCAAAAAGTTTGTGGTCATAATCACGTTGAAAATGATAGCAATAGTTACATTTATAGCTTGGTTGTGGCTACAACTTCTTAAAATTTTTATTAAAAAATAACCTATTGTGAGGTTCCATTGAATGCAGAATTGGCAGGGTTTCGCAATGCTATAAGAAGAATCTGATTTAAAAGATAGGAAGTTGAGATACAAGCATTTTCATGCACTTGTCGATATTTCGCGGGCAAACTTTTTCTGAGGTATCTTAAGAGCCAAAAGTATTGTTAGGAATCCTAATCCAAGAGCAGAATTTTGAAAAGTTATTTGCTTGCCAAGATACCATCAAAAGTTAGCTTCGTACATCTTGAAACAGCGACCACCTTACTTTCATATCTTAGCAAATGACTTGCTAGTATGTTTTAAAAAATCTTTGCAAACATCGGCATTCTTATTAGAAAAATATGAAAAGTTTGAAAAAAGCCGCCGTGTTTTTTACCACTTCCATTTCTCTAACCACTGAGCTACAGTCTTATTAACACTATTTCATTGAGAACGGTCGAACATCTTAGTTACATTTGAAACAATCTATGGTTTTCAATAATGATAGTTAATTGTCAGCTAATAAAGCCCATTTCTAGGTCATGTAATCCAATAGAAGTCTTTCCTTTTATCTTTCTTTTGCGTAATCATCTGCTAGAAGATTAGTTCGTTTTGTTTTTGTAAGCAAAAAAATTTGTGCTAGATTCAGTGGAGTCGCTCTGACAAGATATTGGGGTTGTTACATTAGCAATTTTTGTGAGTAGGAAAACATGGGAGAATTATTAGTGTGTTGTTTAATGTGAATTCTGCGCACCCATTAAAATCCTCGCATAATAATCTGGAACAAATTGGGGAAACATGGGCACTTGACCATTTTCCTCTCTCCTGTTATTGTAAGGGAATTTTGAAGAAGATGCCAGCCAGAGAATAATCCAATTCATTCCACTGACCAAACAAGCGCTTCTTCTTTCTTTCTTCTTAATTTATTTCCTGTTTCTGCTCTTGTCTTCAATTAGAGGAGGTGGATAAGCTGCTTTGTTTAGTTGCTGGTGCTATTGTTGCAGAAATATTCGCGTCAAGCCTCATTTGACAGCCACAGAGTCAAAATATCAGATAAAAAAGCATGCTTCAGGTGGGAGACAAACCTGCGAGCACTACCACTTTTTTGAACCACTGTGAGACCACACCTTAAGACGGTTGGCTACCCAGGACTTATTGACACTCCTTGTTTCCATTATATGTTTTACAACAGTATGACTTCGAGTAGCAAAAACAGAGAACAGATGCTTATCTCCTCTGCCTACTTCTGTCCCAGCTCACTAATAAATATGCCTATAAGGGGTAATTACTATTGTACCCCCGGTTTGCGTCATGTGCCGGCGAACGAGGTCTACTCGATGCCTGGGTCCATGTATAACAACAATAATAAAATATTAGTTCCATTTCCAATATACACTTATAATATGGCCTATCAAAGTGAGTTAACTCGAAAAAAAATCTATTGAAACTATTTTTTTGTATAAATGACTTCTTTTAATTATGTTTTTTCAGCTCCATTTATGGGAATACCGAAGTACAACACTAGAAGGAGGATGACCAACAACCAGATCAGTCGACGGCGCTCTTTGAGTCACTCTTCCATGTGCAGTATTCAGTCGGACAGGTATCAAGTGCCGGCTCATCTCATTCGTCCTCAACCGGTAGATAGTTAACTATATTCGCATGCAAACATCAATATAATAACTTCTAGGTGAATGGAAAGTTGATGACAGTCAGTCCAAGTCCAAGTTGTTCGACCATATGCATGGCTAATGGCATTACTAGCGACTATGGCACCTTGAAGAAGTACGCACCTGAGTATGTTCAAGCGCACTGTGGATTTGAAGCAAATATTCCAAGGATATTAGTAAGTTTTATTAGTAAGCTTTTACAGCAATAGAAATGTCATCTATGAAATGTCTTGGCTCAACCATTGCTTTTTCACTATAACTCTTGAAAAAGTGATTGAAGTAGCTTATCACAGCTTTCTGACTTCTAAAAGCAATTCTGCTTATACCGTTTCGAAGCACTGCGAATTTCGCGCCGAATGATACCCAGAAAGCGTGAGTTTTTACAAAAATAAACAAGGTGCGAACTTGGGCATATGAAAAATTGAATTATTTCCATTTTTGGGTCTGTTTTTGGTCTGTTGGGTTTGAATAGAGTAGAAGCCAAATAGTTTTTCTTCGCCAGCAATTTTATTAATTTATTAACAATTTTATTAATTAAGAAAAGAAAAATCCTTACAGTAGTCATCGAAGGCCAGAGCTAGAAGATGAAAGCAAAGACACAGAAGAGAGCCATAATTTTTTAACAAAAGGCTTTTAATACTCCAAAATCTAAGAATCCGACAAACACCTGCTTTCCATTGACATTTTTCTCTTCTACGCGAGTGAAATAGTTTCAGCACCAATGCAGAGGCTTACATTTACTAGGCATCTAAACATGGCACAGCATAAGGCAAGAAAATAGGAAGAAAAAACAACAACGATAAAAGAAGAAGAACAGAGTAGATAAAATACGCAAATATATTTGCAATGTCGATTCAAGCGATTTGATTTTCAGTGAAAAAACAAAAATCTTCGCCTCAAAACAACGAAAAGCATTTCTCCGAAATTTAGATAGGCCGAAAAATACTAGTATTTCTCCAAAGAATTCTCTATTTCACGACCCTAGGAGAAACTATGACTAGCGTGTCATTAGACACACAGAATTAGCATTTTTGAATGTTATAAGCGAAATTTTATTCGAAAGTGGGGAAGCTAAGATACAGCCGCTTTCATGAATGTTTCGACATTTTGGTAGAGATCCGAATCACTATCACTGTTTACTATAATTTACTATGCTAAACTTGACAGGTAATTCCACGTGGACCCAAAGGATTTGGATTTATTCTCCGAGGTGCTAATCGTGAGTTTTTCTTTGTGTTTTCATTTACTAAGTGGTGCATTTTTCTTTCCCAAGTTGTTTTTAGCTACAACTTTTTAAATTTGCAGTATTTCTACGAATTTTTCATTAAAAAATCATTATCCACCACTTCAAATAAAATCAGCTGTCGTTTCACCTTGTGGTGAAAGAGACAGATGTGGAACAGCAATATGCCACTGTAAATGAGCATTTCTTGGAAATCGTTGTTGATCTGTCAGAGTAAATCTTTGAGTGCTATCAATAAAGTGTTACACACAATTATTCTGTCATTCGATTGCTTATCCTCTCAGTTTTTGTATAAAAAAGATTCCGTGGAAATACCGCAAGCTAAAAAAGCTGTGTCTAAAAACGCCTTGGTGGAAAAACGTTGCTCCGTCCTCTACAATTAATAAAATAAGTTGTTGCTTTGAAGAATCTGAATCTGAAGTCGACTTTGAGCCCTCACAGACCACTCCAGCACTGCAATTCTTTGAAGGGGTGGAGACCACTGGGATGGCGATGCGAGCTGGCCTTCGTCCCGGCGACTTTTTGCTCGGTTTGACCAGCACTTTTTACGTTGTATTATGAATAAATTGCAGAAATTAACGGGATAGACGTGAGGTGTGCCAACCACGAACAAGTGGTCCATCTCATCCATCAGGCTGAAGATACCATTACCCTTAAAGTGATCACTATTGAGGTGAATGTGCCCAATCCAAATAGTCAACAACAACATTATGCACCCAGCTTTAATGGCAAAAACCAGTCCGGTTGGTAACTTTTTGGGCATAAGGCACTTGGATATTGCCACTAAAATATGATTTTTGAACTTTTTCTCATAAAAACACATAAATTTTGTAAGTTGTAATTTTGCTAAAAAATGAAGACTCATTTTTTAATGTCGGGTTGGTGCTACTTGATTGGCAAAGTTTGAATAAATAATTTCTTCAAATGCTCAACAGCAAACAAAGGCCGATCTAACTTTTTCTTCAGATCATGGAGGAATCTGAATTTAAAATATTACTAATTTTTTGTTTTAACTTTACCTTTTTTATCAATTTATAACGCCAAACCGACATTTTTCAATCAGATATATTGTGTCTTTAATATCAGCTTTGTCATGGATTTACTAAAAAATATTGATCTAGAGGGGAGGTGGTGGTTTAAGATTTATAAAACAACCCAGTGTTCCAGTTTCTCGAAACAGTGGATTGCCTCCAACAGTGCCCAATCGCAATCCAGTGACTAGTCTCTCGTTTGGTAAAACCACTCTTTCTGCAGGATTTTCCCGTGAGTCTTCTTTCATCCTTCTAAATAACTGTTTGTGTGCGTGTATATGTGCTTTTTCTGTCCTTTTGACCACTTTTGACCCAACTGAATGTTTAGTGGAGGGCAATTATGGCAAGTCCAACCATAACAATTTCCCCCTTTCTCCTTCCAATTATCAACCCACTTCTTCCTCATTTTCTTCTTCCACGGATACTGAGGAGTATAATGGCAGCAACAGCAGTTCAGGTCCTCCTGCCAACCAATCTGCTTGTAATGAACGGTTGCGGTGTGCTTCAGTCAAGAGCAGACCTTCAGCAGCTCGCCGAATATCTGCTGCCGAGCTGGAACATTTGATGATTAGGTGATATTCAATTTGACTGTAACAGATAAATAGCGGTGTCGTTTAGACAAGGCACAAGTGCTTCTCAATTCCAGCCTATTCCTTATGAACAGGTATCTAAGTTTAAATAAATCTAAATTTCAAAAATCACAGCACTTTTAGAACAGCCTATAGTACCGTATTTCCTGTAATAAGCGCCCCCTTCCCTCCCTAATTCAAGATCGTGTTTTTGGCATTGTGTTTTTGACCAAATTTTTCCGGACAACTCTCAGGCAAGTTACCACGCGAATTGTAGCTAAAACAATAAGCTACAATTTAAGTGGTGACTTGCCTGAGACTTGCTTAGAAATATTAGGTAAAAAACACAATGTCAAAAACAAGAATTTGAATCAGAGGGGCGCTTATTACAGGAAATACGGTAGAATGAGTCAAACTATTTTAAAGCTGAAACCATTTGTAGGATACCACTAAAAACCAAGGTCCCAAAAAGTTCACCTCAGTAGCAGAGATGAAACGCCGCAAACAACGCACTTCCAACACTTCATTTGGAATAGCTACAGCAGGGGCGGAGTCGACCACCAACAGCTCTGCTGATAGCCCTCAAAACAAACACCCTTTCCCACTCAAGAGCTTCAACTCCTCTCCAGATCTGCAGTTGACAAGGAGTGAGAATGGCGATTATTCTCGACCATTCAAACCACTTTTACGGCCGAAGACACCACCCCCTCCTCCCCCACCCAGTGGCGCCAAGGTCAAGATAAATGGGTGTCCCCCTTCCCAAGGGCCACCACCTCAACCAGAAATCGACTACAACGAGCCAGTGGGCAGCAGCGTCAGTTGTGGAGCAGCTCCTCCCCCTCCACCTCCTCCACCATCTAATTTGCTACAAAAACAGCCGGCAACATTATCCTCCAAACTTACAATTAACACCAATGGTCAAGCTTGTCCAGTGGATGTAGTTAACAAGTCGGATTGCAGAGGCATTTCTGCTGAGGCATTAATGAATGTGAAGTTGAAAAAGGTAGACATTAATGTCGTCCCTGTTGGTTTAACTGGAGAAATTACTACTAATTCTGCACCTAAACCTGCAAATGAGGCAGGTTCGTCAGCCAAGAAACCAGCGGATTTTGACTTTGACCTGAGGAGTGCATTGGCGAGGAGACGAAGCAAGGTGATGTGTGCAGAGGAGGAGGAGAGCAGTGGAAATACCAGCAGTGATGATGGCAAGATGGTTACTAAAAACTGCTTGGAAAACAACAAAGCTATAGCCATGCCAAAAGAACCGTCTTTAGTAAATATGAGGTGGGTGTAAATATTAGTGTTTCCATATATATAAAAGTCGAAACCCTGAATTCTGGAACATAAAGTTCATTAAAAATGGTAAAAAATGCTTCTTAAATGGTCAATGTACAGTCAAACCTCGTTAAACTGGCACCCCTAATTCAAAAAAATGTGTTTGTGGCACTGTGTTTTTGACCTATGTTTTGCTGGTGTCTTCTGGGCATGTTATATACCAAAATTTAGCTTAGATTCTAGGCTACGTTTTGGTATATAACATGCCCAGAAGACACCAGCAAAACATAGGTCAAAAACACAATGCCACAAACACATTTTTTTGAATTAGGGGTGCCAGTTTAACGAGGTTCGACTGTGCCTAGAAAACCTAAGTATTTTTTTTTGGGGGGGGGGAGTGGTTGGTTATAATACAGTAGAACCAGAATTCAATAAATCATTCAAAGGACATTCTATCAATGCCATTCAAATTATTTCTTCAAAAACATTTTTATGTATAACCTATTTTCAGTCGATACGGTGGTTTGAGTCTACGAGAGGTATCTTCATTTCTTTCTTTGCCCACAAACTAAACCCTCAAACTTCTATTTGTTTAGTCCGTCAGAGAAAACGTGCAAACACCGACTGCAAAAAACTCTGGCAAACTACAGCACCACTCTCCGCCGGGGTTTTCCACAAAAAAGGATAGTGGGTGAGTGGTCATCTAGAATCAAAAACTTAATATATTTATTTCAATTTAATTAAGTTACACCTCCTCTCGTACTTCTCTAGAGCCGAGTGAGTGTGGAGACGAGCCTCAACAACAAGCTCCGAGCGCAACAACACCCACCACCGTTTGCTCCTCGTCATCCTCCTCGACCACTCTAGTGGAGGCAGCAGTCACTACTACCATTCACATTGATGAACCTATCGACGATCACTCTTCCGCAGAGCTATTGCTCAACTCCGCTGGAGCTGGCCACAGAGTAGCCATACTCAGTCAACAGTTGGAAGATAGCTATGGCAATGGAGAGTGCAAAAACCTGAAGAATTCACTGCAAGAAACGGTTGGTCTTTTCTTGGCATCGTACAGTCGAGCTTTGATATAAGGATACCACCAGGTTAGAGTCTTCGTTGGGTCTGCCTAAAAGGTGGCTCATTTGCTGGGATAATTTTTTTGTTGTTTAATTTTTGTTGCCTTTCACAATACTCATAGGGAGTCATTAGTATCGCATTCCCAATAGAGCTGTTTTCGTAAAAACAAACTTCTTTTGCATCCATATCGTGCCCGATGAACATCTGCTTATTATTGGACAGCCACTATAACCCAAACAAATTCACATCGTCATCAACTGTAAAATAGCCAAGAACATTAATTTTGATGAAGTTACTTGTTCACATGTTCTAGCAACCCAACCGAATGAACGCATCCAGTGAAATCCGAATTGCCTCTTGCTTCCCATACATTGCCTCTGACACCAACATATAACGTTTACAAAAGCAGACTAAACGGGAAAATAGAAAACAAACCGAGACACGATATGCATACGAGCAACAATGCAAAAACTGTCCGTGACGTGAACCGAATTCATTGAATCAGCGAATTTATACAAAAGAAAGCGCACTATTAGCTGGTGAATTCTAACAATAAAAGATATTATTGCCTGCGCTTTCTCAGGCATGTCTTTGAAACTTCCTTGAAGCATCGGATTTGAAGCAAACACTTCATTTGGATATTTTTCTATGGAATTTTGGTTTTTGCCTCCTTTTTCTTTAATGCTGCTTTTGCCCATCGTATTTTGGCTGCTGCTCGACACTTAGATTGTGGTTCCAACAGCTGTTCTAATTTGGCGCAGGTCCCTCTTGCTGACATCATATTAAGCTCTGAAATTACGCGAAATTTCAATCAAAATGTTAAAAAGTCAGATGATTTGAAACAATTTTTAGACCAAAATGCAGCCCTGAACCTCTTCTACAAACCTGTCAGACAGATTTTGGAGAATTCAGAGTTTTACAAACTAGAAGCCATTTAAAATCCGGAACTTATTTTTTCTAGTCAAATAAGAGGGATTTTTGAATTTCCCGCAAAAATTTTGTGAAAAGCCAAAGTGAACCTTTTTTCAAGTTTCGAAAAGCCGTGGTGATGCAAAGGGACAACCTAGATAACTTTAAAAAAGTTGGGCCAAAAGTTTTTTACAAACTTTCATATAAAATTTATTTTACAAACTTTTATAATTTCAAACATCTTTGAGAGTTTAAAATACAATGACATGCCCTTCTATTGGAATAAACACGGTTTTTAGATGTCTTGCTCTTCGACCACCACAACGAATGTTCCAAATGGAAAAATACATGATCAGAAGAACTCTATTGGACGACCTTTATTTTTTGAAAACCCAATGAGAACTCCAGCGGTAGACTATGAAGAGTATTTTCCTGACCAGGCAGAAAAAAACAGTGAGTTTTTTACTATTTTCAAGTTTTTCTAAGGCTTGGTAGTCTTTTGTTGCGTGTAATAGCGTTTTTGTTTGAGTGTTTTGAAAGCTAAGTTTAGGCAGGAAAGGCTGCTAAAAATCGACAAACCAGTCATATTCGATTATCAGCCTAAATTAAGACATTTTTTATTTACTTTTCAATAAAAAATTTCGAGAATATGTAAAAATTAGAAAAGTTGAATCAACATTTTATTCTCTCCCCCAAAAAAAAAAGAAAAGCTACTCAGTTATAAACTCCCCCAATCGATTTTTCCAAAAGTGCTTAGAAGCCATTTGTAAGTAGCAATTTTGCTAAAAAAAAAAGAGGCCAAAAGAGTAACTTAGAAGAGAATGAGGGTTGAATTGGGAGGGGAAGGGAAGTCATAGGGGCCACTAATTTAAAGGGGCCTTGAGGGTATAACCAAGTTGCGCCAAAATTACAGATGAGCTTACAATTTATTAAAACTTAACTAACTCTTTTTGTTGTTTTTTTGCAGAAGCAGAGACTTCGGCTAGTAAATATGTTCACAAGAAGCTAGCTGAATGGAATTGCAGAGATGTGTGTGACTGGCTGACTGATCTCAACTTGCAGCAATATTCTGATTCATTCGCCGAGCAGAACATTCAGGGAGCAGACTTAGGCGAGTGTACTAGTCTCAGATAGTTTAAATTTAGTAAACATAGTTTCAGTAAGCTTCGATCGTGCCAGATTTACCTTTCTAGGAGTGACAATGATCCGACACAGACAGGCTATGGAAAATTCGCTGAAAAGTTACACCTAATATGCAAGGCTACCTAAGTTAATTTTTTTATTCTTAACTGTATATGTTTTTTTCTTTGACCATTTCAAGATATACGATTGTGAATTTTCTACGCATTGTTAACTTTTTACATGCTTTTATTAGTTCGAAAATTGTGAATTGCAGTACCAGATTTTATAATGCATTTTGGTGTACGTTTTAAGAAATTTTCATAATGCATTTGACCGATAAAGAATTTTATTAAGTAAAAGAATAGTTATTATGTGATGTTTATATTATGAAGACACTATCACATATGCAGAAGCTAAATAAATCGGCTACACCTTACTTAAACCCGCACCTAACTTTTTGAAAAAAAGAATTCCTTTTTTGATTTGCCACATAGGTCACAGAAAACCGACTTTTTTTAATATTAGCGCCAGAAGCCCACTATAAGCATTTTTCTACCCAAAAAAACGGCATTTATTTAGTTGGGGGGAGAGGGTAGCATTTTTCAAACTTCAAATTTATAAAATATTTAAATATGTTTGAGGCTTGGAGGGATAAAGATGCACGCACAGATTTGCCTGCGAGATGAATCCGAGCAACTCTTGATCATACATGCGTATGAGACCTTTTTTTGCCAAGTTCCAACAATAAGATCCAAATATAGTATTTGGCATGTGTCTGTCACGTTTTTTTTTAATTTGGCGCCAAAAAAGTTTTGATTTCGGAGACCGTTTTCCCCAACTTTTTGTAAGAAACTCGGTTTTACAATCTTAAAAAAGTTAAAACTAAATTTCTAGGGCTATCGAATGAACATAAACTTCCGTATACGGGAATGAATCTAAGTGTTCGAAGTGCTGTCCACAAGCCGAGTAATTGGGATTTCAAAAATTAGTTTTTTGCTTTTGAAGACCGTTATGTGCCAGTTACGTGTTCAGTTCAGCAAGTAAAAACATAGTAGGGTACCTATCAATCTTCGGGAGCAACAATGGCTTGATTGAAAGAAAGGCT
>BBSZ01001672.1:0-39445 GCA_000981365.1 Subanguina moxae | reverse complement strand
AATGGGAAAAAGCATAATGATTTCTCCTGCGATATGGCTTTTTTGGAAATCCAAATGTTTTTAGCACACAAATTCGGTTGAGGGGAAAAAATTTGTATGTGCAACTTTTAGCTCAAGCACTGCATCAGCCAGTATTTTTTATAAAATTACGAAACAGCTTATTGGGTGACCCCAAACTTACTAGCTGCGCCAGCGGCTGTTGTCTTGAAGTCTTTGGCAGTGATTGTGTAGCTCTTCCACTTCAAGTAGAAGTTGATAGCATTAAAGAGCACTGCTATTAGAATGAGATTGCGAAACAGCTTAGTGAAGAAGAAGGCCATAGTGTTGTGGTTAAATGCTCCAAAAGTAAAGAAGAATTCCTAAAATGTAAAAAATAAGCAGTGCAAAAAACTGAATAATCCTTGGTTACTATTTATACAAAGATATAACGGAGAGAAAAGGCAATGAACACATAATTTTTAAATGGATGTGGAAGTGGCTACGCAGCGCTTTGTTTTTTCATTTTGAATTATCGTAGTTGGTCGTGCAAGGATGCTTTCTCACATATTATTTTTGAAAGATGTTTTTTTTTTCGATGTGGTATCGTGTTGTTTTAATGTGCGAAACTAAAAATTAAAAATTTTTAGCCTAAGTTTATCCGGCTGCAGGCCCCACTGCGGCAATGCCGCATCACCCAGAAGGGTGTACATTGTTAGTGATGCCGCACTACTCGTGACTGCTGTTTAAGTCTTTCCCTGTGATTTTGAGACCTTATCATTAATGCTGAGAAAATGTAGAGCGCCGATGCTCAGCGCTCCTCGCCTGCACTGTAGATTGTGTAAATCATTCATGTAAATCGGGCGCCGATAAAAAACAAAAAGTGTATGGCGCGGATAAAACAACTGAAACTGTGTGCGGCGCCGATTGAAAATATTTCAATTCTTCTCAAGACAAAAAATTCGAAAACTTTTTTCACAACACACGGGAAACCCCAAAAATAAAAAACCAAAAAAATTTTCACACAAAACATTTTTTCCACAAGACCAAGTAAAAATTCAGCTTTGCCCATTTTCTACCTGGCTAGCAAGTTAATTACAGACGCCACCTTCGGAAATAAAAAAAGATTGCAGGAACATATCTAAAAATACATGTTTCACACAACGAAAGAAGCGCTTTAGTACAGCTAGAACATTCGATATACACACATCTCGTCAAGTTTTAAGTCGTTAAAAAGAAAGTAGAAATTTGCCAAACTGATAAAAAACAATTCTAAAATTGTCGAACTGGTCAGAGGACAATTTGAAAAATGTTGAACTCGTAAACAAATTCTCTGGACTCGAGTCTTCATGTTAATGAAGCAATGTGTGCTTCGTGCATCTTTGACTCCGCTGTAAAATTAGGTCATTTTATTCTCGACGCAAAGGTTAAATACAGTAACTAAGACAAATAATTTTGTCGACAAATTATCACTCACGATTGTAAAAATCATCAAAGAGGACTTCTATAAAAGTTTCATAAACTCAGAAACGATAATTCTCTCCGTCAGTAAGTCAATTATGTTCTCTTTGCGTGCTTAGATGGGATGATTGATAAGAAATTGTTGCATGACATAGTCCATTTGCGGTGCCTTCCATTGGGGTGCCTGGAGGTTTTTAATAAAATCACAAAAAATAAGCGACTCAAATCAACCCACCATGTGACCAGCTCCACGCACAGTCAAGTATGTAAGACCTTTGCCGTAGATGGTCTTGAAGCCAGCAATCTGCTTGTCGAACTTCCATGGCTGCTTGTTCAGAACACGCTGAAACTTTTACTTCATACGGGTCTCATAAGCCACGTTTGAAAAGACGGATACGAATTTTTTTCACACCGGAAGGGCGGATTAGCGAGAGGATGACCATTAGTTGACTCACTTTCAACCTTTCATTTCCTGTAAATTACCTTTAGACCAAGACGAGCAGAGAACTGTTGGCCCATCATAAAGTTGCAAGCCTTAAATACACCCACAGACGGTTAACTATTCTTCCCAAATATTTCTTCTAAATTCCCAAACAACTAACCATGTCAGTATCGCCGTAGTAAAGCAGAACTCGGACATGGGCATTCAAGATCTTCTTAATAAATGGTGCCATATCACCATAAATTTTGCCGTACTCTTGTCCAACATCCGCACTAAACACTCAACAACTAGAATAAAGTTTTTTGTATAAAAGTTTCGGCACTACTGCAATTGCAACCCCAATAATATACTAATAATACCCAATAATGTACCAATAATAAGATTTCAAAAGGTTTTTTAAAAAACTTTATACCCTGCAGACAACACAAAAGAAATATTTTAAAAAATTAAATCGTGTTTTAAATGTTTCTAAACAATTCTTATGTCCTAAAAAATAAGTGCCAGTGACATCATTTTCGAGTTTAACACCTACTAATTTTTGTACAGCCAAAAATAATGAAGACATTTCCTAGCAAGCGCATACTTGCATGCAACTTAGGCAACTTGTATATGTACCTTCAAAACACGATTTTTACTTATTTTTCATCTCGAAATTTTGGGGTTGAAACCTAGTAGCGCCGCATATCTTATACTATTCTACCTGCAAATAGCCCAAGCTGGAAGATTGTCTGGAATGTGGAGAGCTCGTCGCACTTCTTGGTTATTCATGTATTCTGTGACCTCCGAGTCATTTAGGCAAGGCACGGACTCCCCGCCTAAGTAGTGTTGGTCGGCCATTGGCATTTGGAGACGCTGAAAAGAATGGATAAAGCCTAGGATCGATGACTTCTGTGAGAAAAGAATGAACACCCCATTTATTTCAATTGAGGGCAACATCAACCTAACACCAGAAGTTTTTACGCTGAACTAAACAACTAGTTTTTGTTGCTTTTGAGTCACCTGACTCAAAAGCTCTTAGGTTTGCAAAGTCTTACAGATTGAGTAGTGAAGTTGAGTCTGGAAGTAAATCTCTCCATCAAGAAGCGAGGCATAATTCCACTCTCCATGATTTGCATACGTTTGCTATTAGTATCTGGATTTGGATCACAGTCACGGTACAGATCATAAGGGTTGAGTCCACCATGCCATAGAAATTCAAAAGTATCTTCTACCTAAATTTTCATTTAAACATATTCTGGCAAGCTCTTCCAAAACTCACCATCCTGGCACAATGACCGCTTAATTGTGTCAGATCACATCCATCAATGCATCCACGGCAACACTCAATTTCCAACGTGTTCCAGACCTTCTCATCAATAATTCCATGACCGTATGCAAAGCGAATAGAGGTGTCAATGTTAAGTTTTTCGTCCACATAGCCATTTCCAATTGCCATTCCCCAAAAAAAAATTTAATTAATAAGGCTGGCTACTAAGTTCTGCAAAAAGCTTCCATTTTTTAACGTATTCAGAAAACTGTTTGATAGGCTTCATAGACCGAAGTTGATCAAATAAAAAAACTCCTCCACGCAGAGTGGATGCAGCTGACGTAAGTCATCAAAAAATCTTTTGAATGATGCCAAAATATATGCCTATGACTGGAAAAATGAAATGGCCACCTTGAGATTAATTTTGTAGTCCTTTTGGCCGTCTATTATTCTGGCAGTCAAAGTAGGCACATAAACACCTCCATAGCTTTCCTAAAACCAGTAAACCTTTCTACAAACCAAATACATTAATTTAAACTCGCACGCCAGTGATGAAAGTAGAGTGATTGCGGAATTCGGGATGCTTAGAAAAGAACTGTTTGATGGCTTCATAATTTTCTTGGGAAGTCTGCAAAATTACAATTGAATTGGCTTTCTGTTTTTATTGGTTGTAAGTGTGAAACCAAGTCGTCGTTGGTCGTGATATTTCCATCGGTAGCATAAGAATAGCCAACTCCGGCAGGAGCTTCGATGTAGACCACACTGGCAAACTAAAATACTTCATTTAAAGGTTACCATAACTTATATATTTTAATATACAGGCCGTCTCTATCAGAAAAGTCGTCTCTAATAGACGGGTCCCTTAATGAATTTTAGGCACACCCCGACTAATCAGTTGCGTAAGCAAAGGACCTTCAAGAAGATATTTTCCCAAAGGATGATTCATCCACAGATGGAAAAAACCTTCGCGCGAGAGGACGACAAAGTCAAGAAGTTTAAAATTAATTTGAAACGCAAACGAGCTGGTCTGTCTATTATAATAAACACGATATTTTCTCTAATTGACAGGCAGCTGTATTTATCGGCACCTAGCACTGTTAAGACATTGCTTATTTTTTACTTTTCTAATCCGATAAAATCCTACAAAATTTATCTACCTTATTCCAAGCATATGGGTTGCTGCGAAGAGTTTTCCCGTCCGAGTTGGCCACATATGGACCCATCTCATTTAGCAAACCATCTAAATAAGTCAAGTATGACTACAAATAGCTAAGCCAAACCAAAAAGTAAAAAAGCCGACCAACAGAGCTGCATCCAGGTCCCCCATTGAACCAGAATATGAGGGGGTCAATGACCGGAGTTTTTTGCGATTCCACGAACCTGCAATGATTAATATAGCTAAACTTTTAGAATTCAATAAACATCTCACCAATAATGCAAAAAGTGAGTAGGCGAGACCTGCAGGAAGCCGGAGTAGTGCTTGAAGTTGAGCTCAAAGTCCACCCCTGGAAGGTTTTGGATCTCCTCCACAGTCTGAGCATGCCCAAAAGACAAGAGAAAAAGAAATAAAAAGAAAAATCCAGTCCGAGCCATTTCTAAAATATTTTTGGAATAATAAAGAAACGTTAAACCACAGCAGCCAATAATAATTTGATCTTATCTTATCCTCGATAAAAAAGTTGCTAATTTTTTGTCGCCTAGTTCAGGGTTGTCAATTGTACTTATTAATAAGATTTGTACTTATTTTGGGAATCCCAAATCTTAGAAAATTGCTTATATTTGGAACTGGTAGCCTTATTCTCGAAAAATAGAGTTCTCCAGCCTGGTTCTGAGTATCCTAAGATCACTTCCTGTCATTAAATTTTCAACACACACGTTTTTCAAAAATTAGTGGATATTTTTGCGGAATCAAAGGAAATTTTTACAGAAATAAGTGAGACAAAAATAGCAGTTAATAAAAAATAAATTTTTTCAAGTATTTCACATATTTCTTATTCAACATACACATTGTTGGTCGAAATTTAAAATATTCTTTTCTTTATCGTTCTTTTGTCTGAGCAGCCACCCACTTTCTGTACGCAAATTTGTTTGCGTACAGAAACTTTATTGTTGTACGCAAAAGTTAGCGTAAACTAAAATATCTTTTTTGCAAGACACAAAATAAATGTCAATATGTAAAAAGAGGGTTGAGGAGTGGTACAGCTGGGAACTACTGTATTTCCTCTAATAAGTTGAAGAAAGTTAAAAAAATTCAATTCCGATGACTGGCAACACACACAGCACAACACAAGCATACAAACATGAAAAAATAAGCAGAAAATAGCTTTAATTCACATGAAATATACACGAAAGGATATAATAAAGTAAATTCTAACTTGGGCTTTCGATAATAGTTCTTTTTGTTTTCTAAGACCATCCAAACAGCTTAACCACGAAACCACAACAATCAACCGACGAAATTTGAAAGAAAAGACACAAAAAAGGGAACGGCGAATGGGAAATAAAAAAAATTATCTAATGATCCCAAGACTTCTTCGCTGTATCATCCACGCCGTTTGACTAGCTTACCTAAAAACAAAAATTAAAAACCAGAACAACCAATTCAGCCGATAAAAAATAGAGAGAAAAAAATTCGTACCACATATGCACGCAAAAATGGAAAAACGGAAGAAAAGTCATTTAAACGAGAATTAGCTGGTTCGCGCCTTTTTATTGAAAAAATGTTTCCTACATAGGTTGGTTTTTCACCACAATTTACGCGAAAATTTGTTACGAGGTCATTTTATTACGCCACAAAAATTTGCATATACTAATTTACAATACTCATTTTTGAAAGAATTTTCTTCATACTGAGGCATTCCAGTAAGCAAGAAGACCTCGAATCTAAATCTGAAAACAATTTCAAAAAGAGGCTTGCTTGCTGAGATATGATCATAGTCAGCCGCAAACTTAGTTTTTGTTCTTTTTTTCTCATAGTTTTGAACATATCTCAGCAAACAAGCCTTTTTTTTTAAAATTCTGTTTTCAGTAAATCTAGCAACTAGGATAACATTTTAAAGAGACTATTAACAAAATGAAGTCATGGAAGATCAGCAGACTTTTGAAGAATAAAGACAGTAAAAAATTGCCCTTCCACCAAACGTTGCTTTGCCAGATTGAGGGTTAAACAAAGACGTTTGGAATAAATCAAAGATCACCACACCCAAGCGAGGGGCAGTCTCTGCTGGTTGCCAGATCAAAGATAAATTTATGGGTGGACAGTTGAAGGAAGGATTATATTTTGGCGAGTAGACAGCATTTGTTTAGAGCTCTGTCAAAGTTATTTATGTTTATTCAAGTAGGCAACCTTTTGCACTCAAAATTTTTTTATAGGAAAATAGCAAAAAAATTGATGACATTTGACAAATAAAATGACTGATGCTACTGGGCACCTTGGCTAAATTGCAAGCATTTTCACTATGCAAAATCGTAAGCTCTTGATCAATCAAAGATATGTAGCCGGCATATTGCTGTGCTCGAAGGAATACTGCCAAGGTGGTGAGGGACTATGGCTGGGAACTCCTGGAAGATCCCCCATATTCACCAGATGCAGCTGCAAGTGACTTCTACATCAACAGGTCAATTTCCAAAAGTTTGCGGCGAGAAATGTTGGGTGATTCTGAACAAACTGTGAACTCAGTAAAAATCGAGGTTGAAGGGTCTCAGGTGAAATTTTATTAGTCTACCACACTAGCTGCCAAACAACAACTGAATAATAAAAAAACCCTGCTTTCGACCAATTACACAGCATAATATTGCGAGTGACTTCGACACTTAAAACTCAATCTTCTAGCTAAGACTCTGCGCTGCATGTTGGTATAGCCCCCTCTATACTTCCGCGAAACACATTACGCGGGAATGTCTAAAAACTTTAATAAAAATTGTTAATTTTAAATCATTGAAAAACCATTTAAATTTGTTTCGAGTAACGTCGTTAGCGAAAGTATAGGGAGGGGGCTTATATGAAGCACACCAAAAAGTACTCATTTCGGACAGTCTCATACAAAAGTTTGCTAGATGTAAATCGGATTTCATGTGCACGAAGAAAAACTTTTAATGGCGATTCTTGTATTAGGCTCAAGAAGGCTTAATGTGTAAATGTCTTTTTTGTTGCATTGTGTGGTTTCAATAAATAGAATATTTTAGTTAAATTTTTCATTCAATAATTTTAAGCACAAAGAGACAGAAAAAATTGCTCTAAATCGATAATAAACTATTTTAGGAAAAGAGAAAATTGGAATATCGCATTGTTAAATTGGAATCACCAGGAAAATTAATAGACAACAGCACATAAGAAGGGAAAAATGTACCAGCCATAAATAAATTTTCACAATGAAAGAAATTTTGCTGCATTTGGAATTAGAATCTAGCTAGAAGGATGGAGACGACCGATAAACAATCACAATATTAGGTGTATAATTCAATTGGACAATTAAATAACTAACAGACAACTAATCAGCTAGCGATAATAATAACACACTAGAGTAAAATTTTTGGATTGAGTGGAAGACATATTTACAGTAATGAATGGCCAAGAACAGGAATGTATTTTTTTAATTTGGAAAAAGTCTAAAATCAACTTTGCATGCCAAATATAATAGGACACAACAAATGATAAAAATGAAAGAAAGTTTTCTTAACTAATTTTACTTCATTTACTCATCTAAAAAACAATAAAATGTACTAAATTTATACAAAAGAGAAAACAGGAAAAGCCAAATTACTCATTTTACATCGGTAGCCTTCAAAAAACCCCTTTTTTGAATTAATCAAACAAGACAGTAAAGGCAGGGTGGCCAAACTACCACTTTTTAGTCAATTTGCCACTTTTTAAAAATTTTGTGTTCCTTTTTCTGGTGCTTGCCTATTTTACTTATTTTGTTTTAATAATTTTATATTGCATTTTAATTAATTTTTTTCCATAATTGTTGTCACTTTCTTATTACAGCATATACGATGTTCAGCATTCTCGAGCCTCAAAGAAGCGAATGCCAGATGAGAAACGCGAGAAAATTGTGTCAAGCAGACGGGTATCTCAACTAGACCCAAGTCTCACTATAAACCTATCCGGTGGAATATTAAAGCAGCGTTGGTCAAATATCAATTCATTCCTTTTGTTACGTCGGACAAAGGGTTAAAATTCTTCAAGTGTGTTGTCTGCAACGTCAATGAAAAGCTTTTTAAGGACGCTAAAGAGAAAGTGAAGTAATGTTCGATAAAGCAATTATATTGTATGAATAATTTGTAGTATTTTTCTGGATGATTATGAGGATGCCACTTTTTTATATTTCACTTTTTTGGACATTTTTACCGTTTTTTTTGCAAATGTGGGTTGGCCAACCTGAGTAAAAGCTAAAAATAAAACTATGTGGGTGCTTTAGTACAAGACTAATGTGAATGACACACACTCAAAATCACAATACGAAGAAGTATACAAGAACAGCAATACTGTTCAAAGAGTGGACTGAACATGTAGAAGATTTGTCTCTATTCGTCTCGTTTATGAGTTCCTTCTGTGGACTGAAGAAGACAGACCGGTGCGTGCATGTTTCCTCAGAACTGTGGCTCCGTCGAACTAAAATTACAGTTTTTTCAAAAGTTTTTTTTGAGATTAACTACTGGGTAGGTGAACAAATGGTATAGATAATTTATCGCTTAATGGTAGGTTACACATAACTTTTTTATATAAAGGCTGACCATGACAAACCCATTTCTAAAAAGTAAATGGGCTTTATTTTTATTAAAATCCTTACTCTTTTTGCCTTTTCCTGTGTAGAAAAACAGGTAAAACATTATATATTGGGTATTTAGGTACCCACCAGACTTGGTTTACCTTGGCCCCCCTGCCTAAAGTGTAATAGAGAGATAAAATGCAATTCGAGGCTGTTGTAGATGTTGCAGTAATAAAAATTAGTGAGGGATTATAATAAAGTAGAGTGGATAAATGATTTTCAAAACGTTTCCATGACCCACGCATATATATAATAGCTTTTTAAAAAAAGTGACCACAACATTTTTAAATTAAATGTTTATAAAGAGATATGAGGTTTAATCTCCTCGGTTCTTATTCTTTATCCGAAATACCCCTTTAAGAAATTATTGGTCAACGCATTTATGCAGAATTGATAATTATATCCGACTCTTGGAAGGATTACAACAGGCTTGAACAGAAGAAATTAACTCTCACTCATCTAAGCTTCATAATCTTCTCAATGCGATTGCTAAACTATATTGTTGAAAGTGAATGCAGTTATAAAAATGTGTGTTGCAAAGCAAAGATATTTTCCGTTTTACTTGGTGTTTCGGATAAAGGATAAGAACCGTCTCCTCATAAGGAGACACCGTCGGGATCCGAATATTTAGGCGTCTTTATATAAAATATTGCTTTTTAAATAAATCCGCTTCTGACGACTAATTAGTTGTCTCAATATATAGAGGGTATATATTGGGTATACCACGTATTCTAATAAAAAAGCATGCTCTTTTATTCTTCAAACACTAAAAGTTTTTTGAGTTTATGTTAAAGTGGAATAAAACATTGTTTAGCGCCTAATTTTGATTTTTCTTTAGTAAATAATAATAATTTACAAAAAGGTAAAGAAAATCGTGATAAAAAAAATAATTCTGCGGCAAATTTTTTGGCTTTTTATAAAAAATCAAAAAAATAGTTAATTTCATTTGTATTTGTGATTATCACCCAGAAAGGACATTCGAGCTAAGAAAGCGATGCTGTGTGTATGGCGGGATCGACGTGGGCCGATTTTTTGGTAGCTTCTGAAACAAGGAAGGTCAGTCAATTCTGAGGTTTATTGTGGACAACTCGATAAGAACCACCGCGTCCTTCGAAAACCATCAAATTCAAGTGATTTTCCTCAACGACAATGCAATGCCGCACAGATGAAGGCAAAAAAGGGAGAAAATCAAAGACCTTGGATGGGAGGCTTTGGACCACGATCCGTACAGCCCAGACATGGCCACAAGTGATTTCTAGCTTTTGCGATCGTTGGAGCACTGGTTGCGTGGAAAACGGTTGAGAAACATTGAAGAAATGCGTGAATCTTTTACAGAATTCTTTGAATCTACAACCCGAGATTGGTACCGCAATGGGATCTACATACTTGAAGAACAATGGCAGAAAGTGACCGAAAATAACGGAGCATACTTTATTATTGATTCTTGTTGTTTTGTGCAATTTTTGTTCAATAAATATTTGTTTTCTGGAGGTATTGCCATTACTTAGACGCCAATCTAACAAGTGAGGTACATCTCGGAGCCCGGTTGCCTTTCAAATAGAGACTGCTCTTTTATTAGAATAAATAGTGTATATTTTGAAATATCTAGGGAGTGAGTAGATAACTAAATGAGAATAAGCAATATAATTGTATGTAGATAAGTGTAAGTGAGGATTTGGAGAAGGCAAGAAAAAGGAGGAGAAGGGAAGGAGCATTTCTTGCTGCATCAAACCTTTTGCGAGGACTCCAGCCGCGAGCGAAGAATTTCTCTCCAGATCTTGCAGGAAGTACCACCACTGAAAAATTTGTTAATAATTATTATTAGTACTGTTGACTGGCAATTTGTAGTGCGCAGGAAAATGTTAACCAAAAGTTAATTTTGTTTAGTATTTTTCAAAAAGGCAAAAAAAGATAGCTTGTATATTCGTGTCTTTGAATATTATCAGTAACCAGCATAAGTAAAATAGTTTTCATCTGTACTTCCATTATCCTGGCCCTATTCTACAAAAGGGACGAGGTTTAACTTGGTACCACTTGTTGTTTTATCTTTTTCTAAGCATTTCTAATACGCTAAGACCGATAGAAAAGCTATTTGAAAAGCCGTAATAGAAGGTTGGTTTCTATATTTCTACATTTTGCCTTGGAGAATCAAGGTGAGCAACACAAATAGAACGTACAAATATGCCGTAGGGTTAGGGTAGGACAGCATAGGTTAGCCGTGAACCACTAAACCTAGATGAGACAGGATATACACCGGGTCTCGGTTGACCCATACTAGCCTACCCTAAACTTAAAGCTTAGTTGTATGCCCAAGAATAGTTCCGAAGTTCTAAAACTACCGAAATACCATTTACAAGGTTGTTTACCCTGGTCCCCCAAGGCAAAATATGGAATTTATCAACTTTCTATAAAAAACGACTTTCTATCACGAAAAGGAGTGAAAAATATCCTTTCTATCGGTTTTAAGGTATTACAAATGCTTAAAAAAGCTAAAACAACCGACAAAAAAAGAAAAAAAAAAGAGAGACTCAAGTGAAATTCTCCTATTGTGGAATAGGGCCATTACCGTATAACCTCTATCAAGCCTACTCCCTACGGAAAAGTTGAAAAATAATCCTCCCGGGAAGATTAATAGAGGTTATACAGTATCCTTCACCCTCCCTTTTTACTTGGAAATTTTATTGTTTGTTTGTTGCAAAGAGAAACGTTTTTTACAACAACAAAAAAAAAAGACTAACGAGATTCCAATCCCCATAAGTTCTTCCCTGGATACAAACTCTATGAGGTCACTCTTGGTGTAACGCTGCCTTTCCAGCAGTTCCATAGAGTAGGCATCACAACCAATCCGCAATAGCCACTCTTTTAGTGTTTCGTCTTCTGAGTCGGTTTCACTGAACAATAAATCAATAAAATATATTAAAAACCAATAATGAAAATACATATTGGAAATGTCAGCCATGCCACTGTCTGTATGTGTTGCTAGTGAAGAACACCTATTTCCACACACTTGGAAGGTCCTTGCCTCAATTAAACGGCTTCCGTCTAAGCCACTGTTGCAGTTCCAAAACCCTGTTTGAGGATTGTGGACTTCACATTTAACAACAGAAGGAGAATTTCCATTGAGACCTGTGCAGGTTACGGAGCTGCTACTGGCCAGCTTTTTGAGTTGCAATTGCTTTTCCAGCAAGCTTACTTCTAATAAGTCTTTGGTCTCTTTCTCTACATTAATCATTTCTTCGTAGAGCCTCAAATTCAAGATTTTTTCGCGGGTTTACAATGATGTTTATGCTATTCTGACAAATGTCTTTCTGCATCTAACCCAAAAAATGTATACAATTTTCGTCTCTACTTCATTATAGTTCAGAAAGAAGCCAGAAGCATATGTTGTATTTATGTATATGGTTTAGGAGCGGCGTGGGTTTGTATCATGCCAGGTAGGGTGCGAGTGTGCTTAACGAAAAAATGCTTAATCTTGCTACAAAGGTGTTTAAAGGCCAGGTTAACCGCCGGTATTTAAGAGCAATCTTGTTTGGTACCTAACATAACAGGAGCTTAGTTTTACTAATTTTATATTCAGTTTAGGTAAAGAAACCGTAATCTTCCAACCGTCTTATATGATCAGAGTAGAGCTTATGTTGTTGAGCCAATTCCGGATGCACGAACGCATAGTTTGGATTAGTGGAGTTATCACCACTCAAGCCGCGGGTATCCATTACCACGCCAGATATGCAGCCTCCCATCTCCAGGGCCTCAGACTCACCGGCATTCCGTCCAACACCAGAGCACTGCTGTATTTCGTGCACACATCTCACATTCTCCGCTGAAGCAATAAAGGAAAAATGTTATAAAGTGCAATTGAAGAATAGTTAAACCAGGTTGCATCAATTTTAGTGCTTGTTGAACAGCGTTTCTGATCAGATCATCTAGAGTAAACATCCAATGGGGTTTAATCCCCTGCAGCTTCAATGAAGGCTGCACAGCATTTGGGAAAATGTATAGAGCTAACATTAACTGGCTAATAGGCATGGACTCATTGTTGGGACTGATCTCTCGAGAAATTTGTCTGATGGTGGCTTGCAGAGAGTCACAGGCATTCTCCTTATTAGGCAACCTGGGTGGCACTAGGAAGGCTCGCAAACCAGTAAGCAATTGGCGCATGGTGTCTTGAGTTATCAACAAATCTTCGTCTCTAGTCTCAGCCATAAATTGCTCCCACCACTTCTCAATTATCTAAACGATTTGAATCTCTTAGCTATGATGGTTAACTAATATTTCAATGTTTATCTGAGCTGAATAAATTTTGTTAGTTGATTTTAAGAAATTGATTGCTCAAAAAGAAGCATACTCTGCAACCGAATAGGGTTCTTTTCTTTTTGTTATATAACCAAAAACTTTGACTTAAAAAAAGGTTCGGGTCTGTCCTTTTTTAAAAGATTTGTCCTTTTTTTGGAACTCCAAATCTTTTGAAATTTAAATGTTCTTTTTTAAAAGATGTCCTTTTTTTGGGAATAGCGTCCTTTTTTGTCCTTTTTTGAATTGGCCCCAAAATTTGAATAGACACTTCAAATGTTCGTCTGCGGTGCAACACTTTACTAAGTTTCATTTGTCTGCACATTTTATATCATATTTCTCTGCACTTTTCTTCCTTTTTATTTATTTTGTTCTGTTGAACTTTGTTCTGGGATTCTTTGGTGCGACAACAATATCGACTCTGTGAGATGTGAAGGAAAGGCTGAGCTAAAGTTTTCAAATTCTTTTATGAATGGTAAATTGAGGAGTTGTAACTATCCTTCAGGAATTCTACACAACCATTCTCGACTACATCGCCAAGTGGTTTCACGTTGAGTGCCTTCCGACCAGCATTTCGAAGACCATGCTGAAGCAGAAGACGATCGACTACGCTGAGGCAGTGGAGTAAGCAAAGCAGGTGACACCAGAAATTGCGCAGAAGGATGAGCTATTCGATGAAGTTGTAGAATTTAACATAATGCTGCGCCAAATTCCAGACATAATCTTCGAGGCAGAACAAGCAGAAGCCAAGTGGCAGAAGATCTTCAAGGAAATCAAGAATTTTGAAGTGACTTTTAATAACTACTATTTTAGGACAACGAATCGATTCCGAATCTCTATCGTTTTTTCTATCCAATGGACAAATGCATTCATGGAGCGGGTCTTCTTTCTATGCAAAGCGCAGTGGACCGACTCTCGCAATCTGCTCAAGGTGGAAACGGTGAAGGTTCTGTTGCAAGCGCGCATAAACCTTGATCCCGATTGTTCCGGTGTGTACCAACTGCTCATGAAGAACGATGCACTCCGTAAAAATCTTCAAAGTGAGGACAAATATAGTAGAGAGTAAATTTTTGTTACTAAAATGTTATAATTGTATGTAGAAATAAAGGAATAAAATGTTTGAACCCGATTTTAGCGTGTTTTGAAAAAAGTCCTTTTATTTTGTGCCAAATCTTTTTTTTATTACTGAATGTTCTTTCTTTTAAAATTTTGAGATCCGAACCCTGACTTAAAATGACATAGGCAACTCTTACTCACTTCACTTTGGTGCTCCTGCATAAGAGAAGCAAGAGTAATACGCCTCTCGCCCTCTTTCTGAAGTGTGAAGAAGCGATTGGCCATACTATTCTCTTCTGGTATTGAAAGAGAAGTGTTAGGTGGAATACTCAGGAATGGACTAGACTCGCACAGTGATGGCGAGGCTGTCAGTGGAGTGTGGATGGAGGGGCAATACTCCCGCATCGGACTGAAAAACACAAGCGATCAATCGCAAGTATATTGTTTTAAATAAGACGTTCAGCTGCTTATTGCTTTAAGTCATGATTATAGTATTCCACCGCATTTTGGGTTAGGGTCGGGGTTTTCAAAGCATGTCGGGGCGGGCTCCGAACGGGGTTTTACCCCGGGTCGAGCCCCGTCTGGGCCCTGAGCCGTTTCTGTCTCTACATATGTACTTAGCTGTATTTTATTTACATTCTATTTACCCCTGCCAAACCTGCTTTAGTATACCCTCAGCTACATTAGCTATCCTCATCCTGTAAGCCACCAGTTATCGTAAAATAAAGATTGTACTGGGCCGCAAAAGGATTTAATGAAGATTCAAATAAATTGATGTATTAACTACCTCGATGGCTGAGAAGTCTGCTGGGCGTTTCCAATTGCCGGACTGGTCGTATTAGAGGCAGATTGGTGTTGTTGAGTCTGTTGCTGAATGGAATGGGTGTGATGATGGTGGTGGTTGCAGCGTCCCACCCCAGCCGACTGGAAGGTCAAGCCATCGAATGTGGAACATGGGTGCATAAGTGTGCTATTGGTGTTGGATGAGTAGCACAGGTTGGGAGAAGCAGATGCACACTGCATCGGCGATACTGGCAATTGGCCAGCGCTTTTCGGCAAACACGGCTGTTCTATCCTCAATCGCAACCCATTTGGAGTCCTTTCATTGATTGTCCTTGGGAGTTTGTGTTCACTTGGACGCGTGGGGCGGTGTAGACTAGAAGACACTTCTGAGAGATGTTTTGAATGAATGCTGCTACTGCTGGAATGGTGCTTGCTAGAGTTACTTCTAGCTACGGGTGTTGCTGCTTCAGTGTTGGATGTACTGGAGCCATTTGAGTTGGTAGCTCCTACTGTAGAATTGCTACTGGAACCTAGACCCATACCTAAACTTACTGAGTGATTAGATAAGGCATTACAAGGAGAAAAGGCAAGATAAACTTTTAAGTAATGTCAGATAGTAAAACTCTTTAGTTTACTGAAACTTACTTGTGGGATTGTAACTGGCTAGAAATTAGTTTAACGTTTTACGTTTTGTCAAAATCTGACAAAACTTGCTTGGTAGTCACTTCTTTTTTAAATTTACTCCCGTTGGCAAGGAGCATGCCCCTTTAACTAACCACTTAAATGAGAAGACGACCGAATAAAGCATTTGCCACTGCTGCTGCTTTTAGAAGCATTTGTGTTGTTTGAAGAGTTGGCTAAAGTATCCACTCTCTTCTTTGTTGAACTGCGATGAGAAGAGTACTGCTGTATGAATGGATCTCTGATTAGGTCGCGCACTTTAGGCCTCTTCTCAGCATCTGGCTCAAAACAACTCTTGATGAATGTAGTAGCTAGATCACTCAGTGGAGGAATTGGGGGGTGGATCTTGTGCATGCCCACTTTGAAGACGGCTGCCTCGCCGCAACCTAATTCTATGAATGGAGTCTTGCCAGTCACCTGAAGATACGTGAGTTTAGTAGCAAGTAGACAGTATGTACTTATCAATACTTTTCATACAGCAAACTTTTACAGTGTGTGCTCTCAAAGTTGAACCTTTTCGAAAAAGTTGCGGTCGTAGTATCTTGTATAACCTTCTATGCAAAACTCATCCGGAACACTGAATGATGCTCGCAGAATTGGAAGCGAAATAGTACACCGAAAAGGAGTCAATAAATAAGTTTGTTAGAATTTGTGGAGAAGTAATTTTTCTGACTCACGCTATACCATTCGATGAAAAATTTAATACATTTTGTTTAGCTGAGTTGTTTTTTACGGATGGTCCACTCATTTATATCTTCAAAGGTTTTATTAGCACTAGAGGGAGACTTGAAGTACTTCGCTACGTAATCACACAAACTCGTGTGATGTTTGTTGAAAAATCTCACCATTTCTATCATAGTGCATCCAAAACTCCAAATATCCGCTGGCGCTCCATAACCTCTTTGGCCATGATCGATCACTTCAGGGGCCATATACTGTAGAGTCCCTTTGAAGGTGTCAGCGATGGGGTTCAGTCCAGCCAGTCTTTTGCAAGTGCCAAAGTCCGAGATCTTGCATAGTCCACTAAAAAAAAACGTCTTCAAAAGCCATCAGAAAAGCAAGTCAGTTCAAGTCACCTGTAGGTGTTCACCAACACGTTTTCTCCCTTTATGTCTCTATGAACTATTTTCTGTTCATGCAGATACTTTAACCCCTCCAATATTTGTCTTGCATAGAAAGCCATGGTCTGCTCATTGTCCAAAGGGCCCCACTTGCTACGCAACAATGAGCTAAGACTGCCTCCTGGAACATGCTCCATGAAGATGAGGAAGACACTGTTGGCGTAGTCTCTTTTCTCGAGCTTGGATCCAAGATATTGTACAATATTGTCGTGTGACAAGGTGGAATGAAGCTGAATCTCTTCCATAAGTGGTTGCACCTGCAATTTTAGGTTTTGATTTTTGTTTGAAAGCAATGGCATTTACCTCCTCTTCATTTTTCACTTGCACTTCTTTGACTACAATAGAGCGTTGGGTTGTGATGTCTCTGGCAGAGTAGACCACTCCATAGGTGCCTCTTCCGAGCACTATCCGCTCACCATTATTGTCGAGTTCGTATTCGAACTAAAAAAATTTTCGATGCAAAAGGTTGTGCGCTACTTATTTCATGTCCACTTCGCCATCTGTGGATTAGCGACAATGCGCCAGCTTTGGCATCTTACGAATGCATTTTTTTTATTTATTTCTTGTTTTTGGAGTAATTTATAGAAGTAATTGCAGTCTCTGAGGACACATTTTGTGTTCAAAAATTTTTCTACACTGTGGTTTGACAAAAAATAAGGCTTTTAAAGAAATAAAGGCGATCCATCAGAAGCATCATTTTAATTTGATTGATCTATTCATGTGTTGTTTGTGCGCATGTGTAATGTATCTTGCTATAGCTTGCAGCTTATGAATAGGGTCTTCAAAAAATTTTAGGCTCACGTTTTTTGACAAAAATGGGTTGTTAACGCATTTCTAATAAAACGTAGAAAGTTTGAGAATAGTGGTTTATTGTAAATCTTTTTACAATAACCGTATTTACTCTATTAAGCGGGCCCCCTAGCAAAGGGTCGAAAAATAAGCGGGCATGCCCGCTTAATAGAGTAAGTACGGTATCTTATGTTCGAGTTCTTATGTTTGCTTATATCTTATGTTGAAGGCCTTTACGTCAACTGAAAGCTCAATTCAAATATTACGCATACCACACAGTGCACAACAACACCTGAATAAAGCAATCAAAAGGTTTAAAAAGATTCTTCTCATGGTTCGGTCTCATATTCCTAAAGCTCCTACTCTTTTGCAAAAGCGGAGTGTTTACACAATTATTTGAACAAAAAAATTGTTTGCAGCAACCAAAATTATTTCTTAAAATGACTAAAACGGCCAAAAAAATAAAATGCACCATATGGGAACCGAAGCTGCAACCCTTAATACAAATTTAAATGGTTGTCCACTAGATCACAGCATCATAATTCCGATGAATAGACAAAATATGATAACCAACTTTAAAAGAAAGTAAAACTAATAAGTTTAGTCTGTCATCCACTTACCATGCTACCAATAGACCTAAGTTGATGGGGAACTTACATCCAGATGGGTTTCAGCTTCACACCCTTGGAGAATTTTCCTCTCACATCCTCCTTCCATGCTTAGAATCATATCAATGACCTTGTTGCAGTGAATGGAGGACGGAAACATCAGGTTGAAGTCATCTGAGTCATGCACATACATATACATAGACCTATCATCTCTCTTAGAAGCCGAAACTGCTTTGATGTTAGAAGCCTTAAATTCCCATCTATGAGTGCCAGGAGGAGGACTTTTCTTTTGGCTGTTTTCCATAACATGACTTAAGATAACATCATCTCGGTTGACTGTCAAATAGCTGGGGGTGTGGTGTTTATTAATTTCTTGAATGAGCACTGGAAAACGGGTGGAGACAACTTCACCTGAAGTCGACTCTATGGCTTCCATGAAGAAATCAGTCCAAAATAGAAAAGTCTTCTTGTCTTTTTCTACGGGAGAAAGAGTGGCAGCACACCTGCTGATTAATCTAATGTTTTCCATAGTTGACTTGAGGAACCACGCGGGTGGCTTGAGCATGGCCATTTTTTGTGCAGCCTGACACGCCTTGTTGTAGTCTTCAGCTAAGACGGAGACTTCGAAGAATGTTGCCACATCCCAATACTCTTTCATCGACGAAAGAGCTCCTTTGCGACCAAGCAGGCTGTTGAGCACGACGGCTGAAATTTTGGTGCGTACACGTTTTGCCATTTTGTGACATTTGTTTAAAAAATGGCAAGACCCTATTTTTGCGACGGGCCCATGTTGATTTTTTTGTAATTTTGGCACTCACTATTCGATTTCCAATTTTAATTCCGATTTTAATTGGCCGAAAGAATTGGCCAAGTGAGGGATCAAATGTAAGGCCGTTCGTCCGTCTGAATCTACCATTACTTTTATGAATGTCAATTATGCTAAGCCATTAAGCGTGCTTCCGCTTTTAGGTGACGACAACTGCGGGTTCAAGTATATTACTAGTCATGTTTTGATGATTATTTAAATCGTTGTAGAGTTCTTTCCATGGTACTGGCCACATAAGTCGACAGGATATGATTCAAATTGCTAGTGTCCAACAAAAAAGCTTGGTTTAAGCATATTTCTAATGTAGAACTGCAAGCCAAAAATAGCTCCGAAAAAATATATATGCGAAAGATATGGAATTTGCGGCTGCGTTAAAGCTCTTCCTAGTCAACGTGCTCCTCTATATAAATGCTAGATGGAGGGTCTACTTGTAAGATCTGGATAATATAGCTAGCAGATATTAAAACGAGTCCGTCTCTCCCCATAAAGTTTTCTCACAGTCATTTTGAAGTGGTTTTATGCTTGTTGTTGGGGTGTCTATGTGTCTTTGTGTCTTTCGGCTGAGAAGTTTTTTTCTTTCAAGGGGATGTCTGTGCTGATAGTCCAAACGTGAAAATGATAAACTGTTACCTATTTGCTGAAGCTCCACATTTTCCTCAAACTTCTCTCCTCTAGCTCTTAGCATGGTGGTCAAATTGATGCCACTGTATTCCAGTGGAGAAACGTTGAAGGCTTTTCTGTACCATTCAATAGCTTTATCTAGCGCCTCCTTGTCCTCATAATTGCTTGAGATGAATTTGTCTTTGTACACCCTGCCAGCCAGACAGATTACATCAGGAGCAACTGTTGTCTTGTTGTTATCAATAATTTGCACAACAGTTTCTAAGGCTTTATCTCTGTCTCCTTCGTTGTTTCTTCTTAATTAGTTGACCATACTTTATTTATAACAAATATTTGACTTTTCTGTGTTTTCCAACAATGTTTTTTAAAATGGAAAAGAAAATACGCTTTAAAGTGATTTTACGTCAGAAAAAAATAATTAAAGACATAAAGACACTTTTTCCTGCTATAATTCCTATAGGCTGTGCAAAGATTAGTAAATTCAAAACTCCACATACACACATCTCGTCAAATTTCAAGTCGTTAAAAAGCAATTCAAAAATTGCCGAACTGGTAAAAGAGTAAGTCGAAAAATGCCGAATTGGTAAAAAATAAATTCGAAATTCTCTGGACTCGAGAAATTCATTGTTGGAATGTTTGCATCTTTTAATCTTGCTTATCTGAACTTCTTATTGTTATTACCGAGTTTTTTGAATTTACCAATTCGACAAAATTTCAACAGTTTTTTTCTAATTCAGTAAAAAAATTCCAATTTGGCATTGTATCAATTACTTTTTTGACAAATGTGGAAAGTGCCAGTGATATCATTTTCGAGTTTTACATATAATAATCTTTACAGCGATTCCTGCAATATAAAACATGCCCCAAAACCATGGTTCTCAAAAGCTACAAAATAAGTCGAAAGCTACAGAATGAGCATTGGCGTTTTGTTTTTGCAAGTGTTACAAAAAAATCTACAAAATTGCTACAAAATTTTTCTACCAAATTTGTAGCATTTTGCATCAATTTTGTAGCATGTCCTTTCTGACACTTTCACTAGTGATTTTCCTAAAGTAGCGGAAAAAAGTCTTTGCCCAACACATTTAGCAGCTTACATATCCAAGAATGCTTATTCAAAACAGCAAATTTTAACAACGTTGCTGGATAAGCCACAAGTGCTGCATTTTTTATTTTATATCATAGCAAAATCAACCTATTTAACGCAAAGGCATAGAGAAAGCGGACAGCTTGGGCATGAACAATCTGCTTCTGGTCGATGCGCTCCAAGTCATCGATCAGCCCGATCATGGCATCGTAGTTTTGAGTGTCTCTAAACATAGAAATGTGGATCATGCACTTTATGACTACTAGAACTCTTTAAAAGAGTTGTTTACTCTCCGTCAAATTAAGGACTATTTTTGAATTTGATATACCATTTTTGAGCGCTTTAAAAAGCCGTGAGACTATTTCATGTTAAATTCAAGAATGGTCCTTAATTTTAATTTGACAGTGAAGGAACAGCCCTTTTAAAGTTGTAGAATAACTTATTGTAATTGCGCAATACACATGGTTGTCCAAGAAATTCGGCCACTTTTTTTAACTAAAATTTCTAAGGCGATTTTGAAAAAAAAATTGCATTCGTCTGATGCCTTAATAGAGACGATTTTAATAGAGACGATTTTGGCCGAGGCAAATTTTGAGCCCCAGGGAATTTTGGCGCGGGTAAATTTTTAGCTGAAAAGATTTACCTCAAGCATAACAACATGTGATATACCGTATCCACTGACAAGACGTCGGGATTGTCCAATCTAGTCCTCATTCTCTCCAAAAATTGATTCGCTTCAGGGGTGTTATCAATATCGCGAACTTTTCTTAAATCACTCAGAAATTTTTCTCTAGCATGAGCATTCGCTTCTATGGTAACGTTGGTCAACGCTTGCTTGATGCGATCGGCAAAGGTGACCACACTTCTCCCTTTAGTTAGTACTTTTTGTGGATTGAAACGCTCATTCATTGTCTGGCTATTGATTTGACGGCGCTCCAGCTGAAATTTACTCAATAATTTTTTACTTAAAAGTAACTAGATTTAGGAGTGGCAAAGGGAAATGAGCGTAAAAAAAGGGTGTATAGTGAGCCTTTGGCTGATCACTGATTCTAGTCAAACGTATGAGGGGCGGCCACATAATAGGGGTGGCAATCTGAAAATTGCCGAACTCGTAAGATCTACTCTTTGAATGATTACAATTCGTAATCTCTCTTGCTGGGTGCCATAAAATATTGAGTTACCTGCATGTTTTAGATGCAATTTCTCGGCAAATTGTAACAAACATGTTTGGGATCTTCTTTTACTTGTAGGGTGTAAAGATAACAATGTGTTAGTGAAACTTGTCAGGAAATACAGTAATCAAAATTTAGTTGAAGCTTACCTTATAAGATTTATCAGCCGAGAGAAGCACTGGGGAATCCTTTTCTGAGAGGAAGTAAATGATTAAATGTAGATGGGCAAGTGTTTTCTACAAACTTTTAGAACCATTTGGTCTGTTTTGAATTCCTAGAAAGTTACCTTGAGAGCATCCATGATGCGGACCTCAGCCTTCTCATCCGGAAAATACATGATTATGATGTTGTAGTTCTGACCCATTGATTCTCTGACGCCTACATGATAGCATAGGCTAGGCTGTTGGTGGGTGATTGTGAAGTCTACTAAAGCTATATCTGCGTTGTAGAAGGAATCCAGTGTTTTTGTCTCTCCGTAGTCAAGTCTGTCAAAGTCAATCATCTAAAAATGGTTAAATCCTGATTGTGGGTAATTGACTTGGTCATCAATATGTATGAAGAGAATGCGAGAGAAGGAGGCAAAAATAATACAGTCAAACTTTGCTATAGTGACACCTTAGAAAATTTTCAAAAGACTGTCAGTATAACCATGTTTGACTGTATCTTGACTCTATCGATTACGATGCTACAACCAGAGTGAGGAAAATCAACAAATTTGTTGATAAGCGACAAAATAATTTGAAAATTCAAATTTTCGTGTGGATACGTTAAAAGGTTTTCAAAAATTTTATTATTCGGAATAGTTGTGATATTTTTGGAAAATATCTTTTTACCGCAGCATATCAAGAAAATCGAATTCCATACACATCTAACAACCTTTATTGACACCAAATAAAAAGAACATTTACACATATCATCATTTCTTGTTTTCATTTGCTTTAGGGCTGATAAAAACTTTCTATAGCATTAGCACTAGCTTTAGCACTAACACCATCAAATTTAGAGTGGATTGTTTAGCCCATTTCCGGTTTTTATTCCAACAATTCGAAAGATAGATCCATTTACCGTATTTACTCTATTAAGCGGGCATGCCCGCTTATTTTTCGACCCTTTGCTAGGGGGTCCGCTTATTAGAGGGTGCGCGCTCATTAGAGGGTGCCCGCTTAATTTTCGGCCTTTTCTCGTATCATAATTCAAATTTTATTGGGAAACAGAATGAGATAGATCTCAAACGACTCAGGAAGAGCTGCAAATTCATTAGCTAGGGTGCCCGCTTATTAGAGGGTGCCCGCTTAATAGAGTAAATACGGTAATCTAGATTGATTTTTTTGTCGGCCGATTGATTCGCTGCCTTTCTTCGGCTCCTTTAATGAGTACCGATTTTTTTTACCTTGGTACCCCTTATTGCTTTAGTTTCTTCTAAGCATTTCTAATTCGCTAAAAACGATAGGAAAACTCTTATTTACCCTTTTCGTCATAGGACGTAGTTTTTTAGAAAGTTAACAATTTCCACATTTTGCTATGGGGAACTAAGGTAAACAACCTCATAAATGGTATTTTCTGACTGCACTTAGGCATATAATTAGGCCTTACGTATAAAGCAGGCCAGCTTAGGTTAGTCGTAAGCCAGTAAATATAGGTGAAACAGGATATACACTGGGTCTCGGTTAGCCTACGCTGGCCCACTGCCAAAAAAAGCAACCATAGGGCCACTAAATTTTTTAATAGTTTCTCTTATTTTTATTTGGTCAAAAGTTCATTAAAAATCTACTGAATCAATCAAGTTTATACACCATATCGAGGGTTCACTGTATCGAGAGTTGCCTGTACTGAACACTTTTAGAAAACTCGGTTTTCGGGGAGGGGGTGGTATTACAAGGTAGGTATAACCGAGTTGTGCCAAAGACTTTATTGATATTGATCAATCCATACCTGTAAATTCACATTGAGAGAGCAAGCCACTGCTTCAATGTCCGCACTTGCCATTTCCCTGACTTTCAAAGACTTTTGAACCTTCTTGTCCAACACCAGTACTATCTGCAACTTCCTGCCAGAAACCGCAGCATTAGTAGGCATCATTGAAGGAATGGCTGAGTTGAGAGCACTAGCTAATTGCTGCTGTGCCCCTGCTCCAGAAGTGATTACTCTCCCAGAAGTAATCACTCTTTCTTCAATCACTGTGGTCACAGAATTATTACTACTGGATTGTTTCTGTGTATTGCTGCCCATATGACTGGACTGGTGCTGAGAATTTGTGGAAGAAGCTGCAACAGTAGTCGAACAAAAAGGGAAACCAGAAGAGGATGGCTTGTGGAAGATGTTGGAAGAAGAAGAAACAGATGATGGCATATCCATGCTAGGATTGGAGGGCATGGTTTGGTGCAGATGAGCTTGGCTTTCACCAACTGGAACTGTGGCTCCTGAGTTCATAGTGAAATCTTCTAAAATTACACTATTGAGGGAGTTTAGAATGCAACCAACTTCCCAGCGCAGAAACCTCTTTAGCTCCAAAAACTAGAGTCGTCATAAATTTGCAAAGATTGAAAATCGCGCAAAGATTGTAAAGATTGTCAGTCTTTACAAATATTGAGTAAAGATGCAAGCATGTTCAGCAATTACATGGCACGTACTAAATCCAACGACATGCAATCAATCTTTTATCCAAAACAAATAACAACTAATCATCATCAAACAGATAATCAAATTCATACATTTCCTCCACAACGTTAGCTTCCTCAATTATTTCTTCTTACAGCTTATCTGATTCATTCTCTCGCTTTCGCTTCTTGAAGAGATTCGGATGCTCCAGCATCAGGTTGGGCTTGATGAGCGTTAACTTTGAGGCGGTCTCCACATTCAATCTGAAATAACTCAATTACTTTAATTTCACGTTTATAAACCCGGTAAAAAAAAAAGCATTACCTGTTGCGACTTTGGTATGGATCGCTGTTCTGATCGACCAATTTCATTCGCACGAGGCAGCAGTGATTTGGACCGATTGAAAAGCTTTGTAGACCAGAGAGAGAGGCGAATCGGCGTCCAAAAGCTGAGTCTATCCACCGGCGGTTTTGCTTTCAATGCGTCCCAGGCGTACTTGCGCTGTCCTTCTGCGAATTTTCCTGTCCTAGCTCTCTCCATTGCGCTAGCTCAATCATGATCTAAACAATCACATAAAATCAAGAAGAAACTTAATCTTTGCAATCTTTGCGGTCTGACAACCCTACCAAAAACACAAACTTTTTTATTCTTGTTCCAATTGTGATGTTAATAAATCATAATCAGAAGATGAAAAAAGGACTAAGGTTGAGTCGAATGCTGTCGATATTTTACATTTTCGATTATTTTCTCTAGTAATCTGATCTCTTTTTACGTCGTAATAACTTCTTTAAAGTTCGGTGATCTGTTCTGCGCGAAAATTTGTCCGTATCGTCAAAGGAAATAGAGCAAATTAATCAAATAGTTAGGGTCTTCATGTTTTATGAAGAATAGTTTGCAATGTCTGAGTCAAATGTTCTCTTTCCAAAAATTTATTTTTTTTTTGTCCAAACTATTACCTCTACTTCTTGTTTTTTTTTTCCAAGCAGATCACTTTTGTGCTGGGCAATGCCAAAAAAAAATAGATTAATATTTAATAGATATAATATAGTAAAATGATGTAATTCAATTAGCGGTCCCACATTCCTTCAATCCCAACACCCTCAGTCAAACGCAAAAGAGCAACACCACTAAATAAAAGTAATAATATTACAGGGCGATCACTCAATGAATAAAACATTGGTTAAAATCACGTGAATACACAGCAAAACAAGGAATAGAGAGTAACACTGACAGACTTACTCCACATCCAACCCTCCGTCCTCAAAAAACTCACTCTTGCTAGTTGTGTTGGAGCCAAAAGAAGCTATCAGAGAATAAATTATCAAAAAAAAATTTCTCCTGGGTGGGCTTTTAGGTCGATGGATAGAGTTTTGGATCAAGAGTTATCCGTGGATCTATCTATTCTGTTCCAAACTAATCGAGTAGGATCAAGGATCACGAGTTACTTTTGATCTATTTAACCTATTTCAGACGTGAGTTATTTTTGATCCAAGTAATTTTTGATCTAGCGACTTTAAGCGTCTGAAACGCTGTTTAGCGACCAAAAAAGTTGTTATAAATGTAAAAACTTTACTTTTCCTTGTTTTAGTACTTTTAAAGATATATTTATCGTAATTGATGTTTATCAATCAGTTTTTTATGTTTTTATGCTTCTAAGTAGTCGATCAACCAATTAAATTGCATAAAAGAAAGAGGATTATCTAGTCTTCGAATCGGCTCTTCAGAATTTTCTAGACCCTCCTGAGCCTTATGCTCATATGTGTTGAGAAGGGTCATAACGCCATAAAATCAAGCACTTGGACGAACTTCACTCTCTCCACCCCACCACTCACACGTTGTTGATCTTTTAAGTTAACGAACATTACGTATACTATAAGAACTGTTACACATTAAATTTTAACAGCACAATATCAGATCTTTTTTTACTTAAAAAGGTGTTTTTGGTGGCTTCAGTACTTCATAGTTTAGCTCTTTTATTTTTGGTACTTTTTCGGTTTGTCTGAAACAAAAAACATTTGTCAGCTGTTTTTAGTTCACCAAAAAGTTAGATCAAAGATAGGTATTAAAAAATAACACTAAATAAGCATAAAAATAACTCAGATCAAAAATAACTCGACATGAGTAGAATCACTGATAACTCTTGATCCTAAACTCTATCAATGCGGTTTCAGACGCGAGTAGGATCAAGAATAACTTGTGATCTACTGACTTCATGAAAGCCACCCCTAGAGATTGAATGGCACTATTCCACTGGTATGTCACCACCTAGCAATTTTTTTCGGCGTTTCCTTACTTTTTTTTAAATTTATTCTGGGTGATTATGGTGATTGTAATAGTTGTGACATGAGGAACACGGCGATTATATTAGACTTAATCGCCATCTGTATAATCTGAACTAGTTCACAATGTGAACTTTGCTTTGGTGATTATGGTTATCAAAATAATGTCTCAAAAAAATACCGAGACCGAGTCGAAAAAATGGCGTACTTCCAAGATACTCACTCAGACTTGCCGACGTATAATGCAATTTTTTGATCCTGTATTTTGCGTTTTTTCAGTGATTTGAGGGTAAAAAGTGTGGAAAAGCCGGATTTCTTTGATAAACAGTATATTTGGTCTATGTGTTGAGCTTAAAAAACTCTAAAGAATACTTTTTAGTAAAAAGAAATAATTTAGTAAAGGACTCCTCAGACTCCCGCGAGTCACGAGTCAATAACTCGCGAGTCATGTCTGAAGAGGGATTAAAGAGAGCAAGAGTTGTAAAATAATTTTACTCCTTCTTTAACGTATATAAAAATAAAACCAAAAGGCAAGGAAGGTGAAATAGTCGCAAAAGTTCTCTCATAAACAATCCCCAGTAAAAATTTAGTAAAAATCTATTTAGAGCAAATTAACCAATATGATGGGGCTTCCAAAAGGTGGGGTCATCTTTGAGAATACTCAATCCCATCTCGTCCAGATGAGGATCGAGCAACAATTCTAAAATAAGCTCCAAAAATTAGTGCAAAACAACAAGATGCCGTTACCCCACTTTCTCAGCCATTAAAATAAAAGAAGTGAATAATAAATAAATAAAAAAGAGAGCCTGCCCTCATCCCAAACTCTGTTTTTTATATCCGGCAAAATGTGGGAAGTGACACATGCATTGAGAGAGAAGAAGAAGAGACATAAAATGAAAATGGCGAGAGTAACTAAATGGAGAAGAGGGTAGGATTGTGCGTGTGTGCGGAATATAATCCATAAAAAAGGCAAAAGAGTTGTTTATTGAGGCTGCTATTGCCCTAGCTAAAGTCTTTTTTACCTTTTTCTTCTTGCTTTTTTTGCTTGCTTCCTTGCTTGGTGCTTTTAAAATAAGAAAAGAAAGAGAAAATGTAACGCAAGAAGAGATGCACCACAAGAGGTTCGTGCTAGGATCAAGACAGCTTAAAAGAACGTTTCCTAAAGACGGTTTTGCTAGCTAAAAAAAAGGTTTGTTATATAGTCTAATTTTTTCCATTCACTCAAAATGTCTACCACCGGCTGCAATACATTTACGAAGTCTTTTTTTGGAAATTTTTAATGGCTTTTCAAAACATTTGTTGTGAAGTATTGGTCCATTCTGTCACCATAAAAGCTTTCAACGCAACAATCGACTAAATAATTTCTTGTATTGTCTTTTTTGCTACCAGTTTTACAAAAACGCTTAATGAATTTTGAAATGGTTGGGTGTAGAACGTTCATATTGCGATAAATCTCAGTTATTTTTTTCCCTTTATCCAAAGACGCAAGATATCTGCTCATAGATTAACCATTCCATAAGTTTTATCAACGCTACTCGACTATACCCCCCCCCCCCCCAAAAAAAAAAGCTACTCCGTTATACCCGCCAGAGTCTAGATGCATTTATTTCTCAAAAATATTGCTTGGATTCATCACGCAAATAAGTCACTGGACTACGGCAAAAAAGGCCTGAAAAGCATTTGTTTATCCGGAATCTTGCTGGGTGCATTTAAGAATTGCATTTAAGTCTATGCGCATATTTCTAACTCCCAAACTCTTTTACGGGAACGACTGGGGCTTGGAGTTGAGATACAAACATACTTGAGACATAAATCACTGGATGCATGAAAATAGCATGCATACCAGAGTTTCTTTATGCGGTAGGTCCCTGTAAGGGAAACTATGTTCAAGATCTTCTCTTTTCCTACACAGTGGCCTCTTACTTGTCCCTTCCCCTCCCTTATACAGCCCTTCTTCCCAATAAAATTTAGTTGAGTAGCCTTTTTAGAAAGTGGCTCTATTCTTTTCTTTTCCCTTCCCAATACAGCCCTCAACCCTTTTAAAAGTCTTTTTGTTCATTGTTTGGCATAAATTATATATAAAAATGGTTTTTAGACTCTTTTAGAAAAATCGATTGGGGGGGGGGCAGGTATAACCGAGTAGCACCGTATTATTGATGTAAAAAACAAAAAAAACCAATTGAAATAAGATAAATAGAGCTTTCAAATGGTACCAAATAGTTCCAAATGTTCCAGATTAGGTATTGAGGAGAAAATTAATTTTTAATTTCCATTCCGAACTTTCGGAACACACGTTATAGTCATTATAGTCAAAGTAGTCGGGGGCTTAGGAAACTTTTCTTTCTGTAAAAAGTATTACAAGAAGCATAATGCATGTTATTATTATAATAATGAAAAAAAAACGTTGGAAAAATATAATTTTGCTCCGAAAAAGAATTTTGCGGCGAAAAAATACCAGCACCCCCAATAATAGTCTAAAAATAATAAAAGAAGTATATAATATTATTTTTTGAGCATAAAATTGTTTATTTTGTTTAGTGAATCAAACGAAAAAAAAAAGTGGGAAAAAACAAGAACTCTGTTGACACAATACTAACAAACATTGATTGGCAGTGATAAAAAATATATGTCGTAAAATTTTTCTCCCCAGTAGACCATACACTTTGATTGCCAAAAAAAAAGCAATATAAAAACGTTTTGTTCCAACTTTAAAATCAAAAACCAAATACAGCCAATTTCTATTAAAACAACAGTGACTGATCAATTGAAAACAGTCTTTTTGAGCAGGGAGGAAAGGGAAAGTGGCAAATGAGTAATCAGTCAAACTTTTTTCGGGCTGGATTTCACTTTAAGGGGTTGTCCCAAAAACGCTTTTTTTTTGTTTGACTTTTTTTTTATGTTTTAGCACCTGAAACGTAGAGAATTTGGAAAAAACGATTGCGAAGACAATTTTCAAAAAAAAAAGACAAAAAATAAACTTCTTGCATCGAGGTACCAATTTAAACCAAATTTTTTTGTTGTAAATAACTTTTTTCGTTGTGATTCCACCCTAATTTACTGAAAACAGCTTTTTTTTTTATAGCTTCTCAATGCATTATTTCTCATGAATCTCGCTTGGATTCATCTCACAGGTGTCTTCCCTTACGGGGGCTTGAGTTGAGATGCGCTCACAAAGATACCTGAGAAATAAATCAATCGAAAGTGATTCAAAAATCAAAAAATGGAAAAATAGCCCATAAAAGGGTAATTTACCCCTGTCAAACCTTCTCTCTACCATTTTGGCGTTGGCCTTTTGGTTTCCAGCTATTTACGGCATAAAAAGGAGGTCAGTTACCGGTAATACGTTCACAACAAGCCATAATTGACTACTTTTCATAGCGCGCCTTCTATCGTAAACCAGGATTGGGTCAGTAATCTTAATTTTCTTCAGCGTCTTGTCCTTAAATAACACATAAAATTATTACGCAACATAGTTTTAGAACAACCTTCACCACTAATTCGTTTTCTCCGACTAGATTACAACCTAAATTGAAAAAAAAAAGTATAAAGACTTATCACCGTGAGGCAAGAAAAATTTTTACTCCCTTCCGCATCACGCACATATATTGGTTGCTGAAACAAACTTTTCAGGAATCGAGGCAAACGATTTCTAGTGAATCTTCTCAAACCAAGTTCCACCACCGACGGTGAAGCGGGATCGTTTTGAACTAATGCATATATGGAAGATTTACTGACAACGTACGTATTTTAGGCGCCCTCGGCATATTTACCGTCGAGTTGGTGAAATAAATAATTAAACAGAAAATGCCTTCAAGCACAAATTTGCTATAATTGTGGACTGCCAAAGAGTTAGAGTGTCCGTCTACTATATATTAGATAAAATACGGTACTTATTTTTTGTCCTAATAATTTTTGTTGAGAGCATCAATAACGAAATAAAGGCTGTACTACAGCATACTGTGTAGCTCCAAAATACTTAAAACCACGTTTTTTGATATTTAACAAAAATTTGGAAAGTACCATAGGGAGATTTTTTTTTGTAAAATTCGGTATCATAAGAAAATAGAGCCACATGTTTTCTGTAAGTCTCCATTGCTCACACGTTAAAAGCGTGATTTTGGGCATTTTTGAGCTGCGTGGTATATGGTACTTCTGCCCAAACTATTTCACAGAACTATACAGGGTGTGTCAAAAAAATTTGACCACTATTGAAAAGCACTTGATGCTGCTACATTTTGGTATATAACATGTCTAGAAGACACCAGCAGAACATCGGTCAAAAACACCATGCCACAAACACATTTTTTGGCAAAAAACCGACGTTAATTATGCACCCACCCAATATTTAATCACTAATTTTTTTTTTGGGTGTGTAATACAGCAGAATCCTTTTTTGCCTATAACTTTTAGATGCACTTCTTTTTTCATGTGTATTCGTTTAAAAAAGTACATTTCGTGGTGTTTCGAAAAGCGAAGAGGCTAGCGCTGAGATTTTTACAAATGTCAAAATCTGACGAAGCGTCCTTTTACCCCAAAATTTACCTTCAAATAACTTAAAACTATTTTACAATTTTCAATTTTGGCATAGTGTTGTTATCATTCTACGTCAAAGACTGAATTTTAATATTTTTGAGCATTTCCGCAAAGGAGTTTCGATTCTCTACAATTTTCAGTTTTCTGCAATTTGAAAATGAGCGAAATGAACTTGGAGCCTAGCAAGCTTTCTCTGGCAGCTAATCAAGTTTGGAGCGAAAGCACTAGTTTGTTTCAAAAAAAGACGGAGGTCAATATTGACTTGGGTCTTGAAAAATCAGGATCTATTCTCAATGGTGGTAGTGAAAGCAAGGGATCTACGTCCACAGGAATAGCTTCAGGCTACATTTTTGGTTCTAGAGTGGCTGATCGTGTTGCGAAGGTTTGTATGGGTTTTATTCAAATATGTGTTGGTATGCACCATTATAAAGGTGCATATGGCCAAAAACTAATTTTAACTCCAAAGTTTAACTTTATCTCTACACTGGAGTATACGGGGTAAAGTCTTTCCTTCAAATTATCTAACTTTAACTTTTAATACCTTTTGACCTAGTTTAGAGTTAAAGATAATTTATGTTTTGGTTGTTTTTAACTGATTTTTTGACATCATCTGACTTCTGGGGGTGGTTTTTGAGAAAAAAATTCAATTTTCACGTTTGTTTTAGTGTATTTAGTCAAAAATTCCATATTTTTATCACTTGTCTCTTTTGCTTAGAAACTGAAAATATTAAAGACATTTGGATATGTAACAATTGACTGCAAAAATTTTTGATTATTAAACATTTAAATGATGAACGTATGTGAACTTTAGGATGGTGAGAATGGTAGTCAAAAGCCTTCAGGCTCAGTCTTTGGAGATAGTAATGTTTTTGGCGGATCAAAAGTGTCTATTACGAATAGCAAAGAGGAATGCTTGTCAAAACCAGTGGATGTATCTTCAATTTTCAAGCGAATGACTGGGAAGAAGAAAGGCGACGTCTCTACTGCTAACCTGGTATTTGCTTTATGTTGTCTGTAAACAGATAAAAATAAATTTATTTCGGTTTTAGTGGAAAAATACCTCAGCTAGTGCAACCATGAATGCGGATGATGTTTCGAAGGCTATAGCTGAAACAGCTACTGAGGGCAGCGGGACTTCGGCTAGCACTTCTTCGGAAGACCGACTCAAGGCGTCAGCTGATGAATTTGCCAAGCAATCTGCTGTGAGCGGAGATTTGAGCTCAACAGCCGCGGAACCGATCACCACTGGAGAAGAAGATGAAAAGAATGTGGTTAATGTAGGTTAACCATTCCTACTAAAAAATACTTTAGTTTTCTTCGGTTTATCTTAAAATAAATTCTTTCTAGATCAGCTGTAAGTTCTTCTACTTCAACGCTGAAACAAAGGCATGGGTGGAACGAGGGTTGGGCACGCTGAAAATTAATGAGAAGAAAAATTTCAATGGTAGCTTTCGTATAGGTGATTTTTTTTTCTTTATTTCTAGAGTAGGGCGCTTGTTTATTCTTAATTTGATGCCAAAGTTTCAGTTGGTCGCACTACAGGCAGTCAGAAAGTTGTGATAAATTCGAAGATTTTTCCCGGAATGATGTTGGAGCAACTTACGGAAAAGCGGATTAAGATCTCAGCACAAACTCCAGATTCCGAGACTCCCCAGTTGTTTCTGATCCATGTAAGTCAATTTAAGCTTCCATTAATTAAAAATTTTGGCTATGTTTTTAGGCGTCTCCGGTGTCAATTTCTCGGTTGCAATCACTCTTAGAGGATTATATCTCCCGTGCTAAAGCAGCTCAAGGAAGTCGGAAGAAATGCGGTGATGCTGAAAATGATCCTGGAAGTAGAAAAAGAAAACCAGAGCAAGAACTAGATTGGAATGAAGATTGGCAGTAGATCGTAATATTCCAATTGGCAGTTAGTAAAATCGACCCCTCATATGTTGGCTAAAGCTAGTTGAATTCCTTGTTTTCATTTCCTAAACTCCTTTTTGAAATTGTCTGAATTGGTACGTGTCAAATTTTGCTCGCGCCCAAATTTTTCTAAAAAAATAATTTTTTCGCAGTTGGAATTGATCTGTGGTAATTTCACTCACATAAATCCACCCAAAAGTTGCGTCTTAATTATTTTTTGGCAAATCTTCTCACAGGTATCTACAAAACAAATTTTTTTATTTTTATTTAGATGGTCACTGCATCACGCGAACTAAGTAGACGATCACCTTCTGAAAATTTTTTTCTAACTTTGAGGCTCTATAATCCTATTTCCTGTATTAATGAGAGCATTCTTGTGTATTGTAAACAGTGCTTCCAAAATGAAAATGATGGTGCATAGACATTTCGCAAATTTTTACATTCTTAAATTTTATAAATTTTGCTTTGGTCCTCCAAGCTCATTTTTTTGCAATTTTTTTTTTCATAATGACTGTGAGACAGCTTTTAAGCTAATTTTTGGTGTACGGCCGGTACGCCACGGTTACTTCGCCACTTTTTCGACAGCCAAGTTCTCCACGGCCAGTTTGCCACATTTTAAAACTGCGATTTTGTCTTGAATGGAATATTCATGATTTTGAATTTTTATTTATGCACCAGTCGCAATTGTGATGGACAGTCTCTGCATCAACCAAACCAAGCTGATGTCCACTTGGTGTGAAATTTTTTTCTTGCTTCTGACTCTAAAACCCTATTTTTTGTACTAATTAGAGCATTATAAAGGAGGTTTTACAAGGGTAAATTACCGTTTTGTAAGCTTTTTTTCTTGTTGTGACCATCTTAGGCAGAACCTGAAAACCAAATTTCATTTCTATCGAAAATGCCAAAATTTGTATCATGGGCAAAACTGGATATACCAAAATGTAGCCCGACATTTTGGCTTCAAATTTTGGCTCGTACCCAGTTTTCCGTTCCGGTTTCTTTCAGCTACTCGGTTAAGCAGCTTCTTCCTCCGGTTTTTTGTAATTTTTGCCCCAAATCGCAGAAATAACTCTTTTTATTTCTTTATTTGTACAACAACTATAAAAGACTTAAAAAATTTAAGCAATGCTGGGAATTCACTTCGATTTTACTATTTATCACTTCTGGTCCAGAAAGCTATCTTCTGCTTGACTTGGTCCGCCATAGAATGTGATGTTGTATAGAATAGAATTATTCCTTGCTAAAATGTTAAACACCCTAAACCTAAAAACAGAACTATTAAGCTGCTGGACAACCAAGCAGAATTCTATTTACCTTCAGCTGTGGATATCCTTTCATAGTTATCGCTTGTTTGTCTGGGTCATCGAAGAAGTAGATCAAAGCATTCTGTCGTATCATAACTCTGACCAACTCTTCCAATCTTCTGCGTCCCGTTGCATGGAGAAATAAGAGTTTTATGGTTCAAACGAAATAAATTTTTATGCCTGGGGTATCCAATTAAAAAGATAACTTAATTTTTTTAAATTTTTGCTAAAACTAACTAGTGCTTCAACCGGGATAAACTGAGTCTTTTATTACCCGGTTTTCAGTTCCAGTTTATTTGCCGAATATTAGTCCGGTTAACTAACTGACCGGGTCTGTTAACCCACCGCCAAATATCCTGGGTTAGTACCTGACTAAAAATCAAATTCCCATGCCGGGAATCGAACCCGGGCCGCGTGGGTGAAAACCACGAATCCTAACCACTAGACCACATGGGACGCATATGCACCTTTCTTTACTTCATACCTACCTCGACTTTGATTGCTTTCAATGATATGTGAACTAGGCCGATTTTAAAAATGCACAAGCTTACAGAACACAATTATGACCAACAATAATGCGGCCACGGACAAAATAACGCCGCGCCGAAACATCGCCGCGGCCGAAACATCGCCGCGGCCAAAACATCGCCGCGCCAAAACATCGCCGCGGACAAAACACCGCCGGCCATAACATCGCCGCGGACAAAACACCGCCGGCCATAACATCGCCGGACATAACATCGCCGGGACAAAACATCGCCAAATGTCTTTAAAGTATTGTGTATTGGGGAATCAACAAAAAGGTTTTTTGAGTCCTCTTTCTTTATTTTACGGACAATAACCTGCAAAAAGACTAAGAGTAGATGCAGTCAGTATCTGCACCGCAATTTTCTCATGCAAATTTATGGTGTACTAGGAGTATGTTAAAATTAAACACTATTTCGGGTAGGGACCGAGGGACGCCCCTACCCAGAAACCCAACCCTGCCCAGAAACCCAATCCTACCCAGAAACCCAATCCCACCCGGAAGCCCAACCTTACCCAGACGCCAACCTCAACCTGGCCAACCCTGGTGCCAGCCCTATCCAAAACCCCAGCCTACCCAGAAACCCAACCCCCAACCCTGATACCGGCATCAGGGTGAAACAAGAACGTGCTATCAAAAAGTCGTTGGAATGCGAAGAATATATACAAATCGAACAAGTTCAAAGTGCTGGGTTTGAGAAGAAACATCAATGGTTAGAGAAGGCTTTTCTCTTTTGAAAATATTTTGTTGATATTATTATTATCATTGTTATATTATTCATGTTATTTTTAGATAGACAGTTTCTTATACATTTTCCTTTTTTTGTCTTCATATGTTACACTGCGTAAATTGCACACAAAGGCAGTGGTGATAAGAATGAAACAAATAGACACTTTTGTTTTCATTTCACTTTTTTCTCTCAAATTGGAGGCAGTAGAGAAAACAAGGAGAAAATCACGCTCTTCTTACTAGGTTTTTATCATTTCGTAAGGTTTGTTTTTACTTACTTTATTCAGAGCTTAGATTTTTAGGATCATTTTTGACACACAAACATGCATTTTCGTCGTGTAAATTTTTTCAAAAATGCCATTCCATTAGGTTGTTTTGTTAAAAATAGCGTCTCTGCCTCGAGTGTTAATTCAATTACCAGGAAATATTTGAACTATGATTGCTTTGCCGACCGCCATATTGGCCCGACTGAGATGGAGAAGCAGAAAATGCTGTTTTATTTGGGATTCAAGGTGTCCTTAATCCATTTTTTCTAGAAAAACTGCTCTCTATTTGAGGATATGGAAGCATTCATCAACAGGATTGTGCCTGAATCCATCCGACTAAAGCGGGAGCTGGACTTGCCTGACCCTTTGGATGAATGGAGGCAAATATTTGGTATAGTCAATGGTCTTCCCAACTATTTTTTGCAGAATGTTAACCGAACTCAGAAGCATTGCTGCAAAGAACAAGCAGTACAGAACTTTTATTGGAATGGGCTATTATGATTGTATTGTGCCTGGAGTCATTACTAGAAATATTTTACAAAATGCAGGATGGTTGGTTATCTGTTTTAGTCCTTGCCTATTGTGTTTTGTTTTTAATTAATTGGTCCTAGGACCACCCCTTATACACCTTATCAACCAGAAATAGCTCAAGGAAGGCTGGAGAGCTTGCTTAACTTCCAAACAATGATCACTGATTTAACAGGTTGACTTATTCAAATTTGTCAAAAAAATCGACGAGAGATTTCAGGACTTGATGTAGCAAATGCTTCTCTTCTGGATGAAAGCACAGCTTGTGCTGAGGCTATGTGTTTAGCGGTTAGAGCCACTAAACGACACGTATTCCTCTTTGATGAATACTTACATCCACAAAACATTGCCTTGTTGAAAACTCGGGCCAAGTTAGTTCTTATATACTCAGAATCTCTATATAGGACATAAGACACTCCATAGAGGCTTCAACTCTACTTTATTATACCCTCCCCCAAAAAAAATCAATATAACCCCACCCCCAAAAAGTTTATACTCCCCCTTCCAAATGTAACTGCAACAAAATACGTGTACCATTCCCCCTAACTTATTTTAATACCCTAAAAACGGTAAAGGGAGTCGTTTTGGGCCGATCATTTGCGGTTTAGACAGTTTTTTCTGCAACCCATTTGTGCAACTTTTTAGCCCTGTTTTACCCTTTTACCATGTTTTCTCAGTGTACTATGGCAAAAAAGGCTGAAATGGATCTATTTCCCCAGTACTATGGCAAAAAAGGCTGAAATGGATCTATTTCCCCAGTATCTTGCTCGGATTCATCTCACGGATAAGTCTGTGCGCGCATCTCTAATTCTCAAGCCCCCTTACGCGGGCGACGGGAACTTGGAGTTGAGGTGCGCACACACCCATACCTGCGACAAAAATCACTCGAGAAGAAGTCCTGGGCGCATGAAAATAGCATGCATGCAGAGTTTTTTTATGCAGTAGAGCTCAGTCGACAAAGCTATGTTCAAGATCTTTTCTTTTCCTGAGTGGGCCCTTCTTAGAAAGTGGCCCCTTAGTTGTCCCTTTCCCTAACTTTACACATGTTGCGTTTGTGTGATGTTGCGGTGCGATATATCACATCTCGCACATCACTAGTCTTTTATTATATAATTTAGTCCATTGGATATCGAAGTGAGTCCCTTGGATATTAACAGTCCCAATTTAACCGACCAAGTAGCCGGAATAATAATCCAATATCCCAACACTGAAGGACTTATCTATGAAAACATTGAAAAATTAGTAGGAAGTGCCAATGAGCTTGGGGTTGGTTGCATTATTAATGAAACCGTTTTCATCTCTTTTGAATTGTAGATCCAAACAATTTTGGTCTGCGACCCTCTTGCATTAACTTTGATTCGGTCTCCCGGCGAGTTAGGTGCTCAAATAGCTGTAGGCAGTGCTCAACGCTTCGGTTTGCCTCTTTTCTACGGTGGTCCACATCCAGCTTTTATGGCAGTTAATTCCAAATTGGCCAGGTCTATGCCTGGGAGGATTGTTGGTGTAAGCAAGTGAGTGTTTTTTGTTCTTATTTAGCACTAAAACACCTGGATAAATACAAGAAAATTGCATATCAAGAGTAACGAGCTTGGGATCTTTAGAAGCACTTATTTTTAGCTGAATATAAAATTTTCTGATTCTAACTTTGGCGTCTTGATTCAAATTATTGAACATATTGTACTTGAATAGGATTGTCGGTTCGGGTACCTGCAATTTTCGGGTACCTAACAACTTTATCCTTGAGAGAGCGACCAATCAATCTTTCACAAATTTAAATTATTGTTTACCAGGAAAGGTTTTAGAGATTCCTCTGGAAATCGAGCCTACAGATTAGCTCTGCAAACTCGTGAACAACATATTCGGCGAGACAAAGCCACCTCTAACATCTGCACGGCTCAAGCCCTGCCAGCCAACATTGCTGCCATGTACGCAGTTTACCATGGACCTCATCGACTGGCGGATATTGCGAGAACTATTCACAAGTCAGTCTCCTATTTGGCTCATAGTTAGTTCCTTTTTGTCTTATTTTTAATCTATCAACACGATCTACACGTCCTAGGGCTGAAAGATAACGACATAAGGGTGGCTCATGATGTGTTTTTTGACACTGTTAAAGCCAAACCAAAGAATATGACTGATTTTCGGGTGAGGTGCGAAGAAAAGCAAATCAATGTGCGCTATTTTGATGATGGCTATGTGGGCATCTCACTGGATGAATGCACTCTGGCAAGCGATGTTAAAGATTTGCTGCATTTGTTTGGTGTGGAGAAAGTTCAGGTTTGTCTTGATACTCTTAAGAAGTGAAACTGGTGGAAAACCAAATCAGCTATTATCAATACAGCTTAGGTAAGTGTATAATCTCAGCACAAGTTAATCAACACAAGCAGGCCCTATTTGAAAAAAAAACAAGTAAACACACACTTTCACAAATATCTTTATTTTGTCTCGTACAAACACACAACTACAACAAAACAAATACCGTAAAACCTCTTTTAATACCTCCGGGGGTATTATTTTTCAATACCCCTCCAGAGGGGGGGTATTATTAGAGGGGGTGGTATTATTAGAGGGGGGCGTATTATTTTTCAACGTTTCAATGAGCCTTAATTTGGTCAAAAGATTAAATCAGCTCAAATCAGCAGCCATTTCAAATTTTTTTCTCTAAATTGTTAAACTCTTCCATCATTCACCCACTATCATCTTCAGCCCCCTTTTCAGGCTGAAGATGTCCCTAAGCAACGGCGAAGCGGAAGAAGAGGTGATGATGATGAAGAGCCGCAATCGAAAGAGGAACAATGACGTCTCTACTCAAATCGATGCCATCGACTTTGCGAAGAAGAACTCCATCCA
>BBSZ01001665.1:0-26565 GCA_000981365.1 Subanguina moxae | reverse complement strand
TTTGGTGAGAAATGATAATGAAACAAAAAACGAAGAGAGAAAATAAAAATCGTAATCCTATTTTTTCTTGCAAATATTCTTCTATTTTGGAGAACGTTTTCTGTTCAAGACTGAACAAAATCGCAAACTTTTTTTTTTGATTTTTGAGGGGTGCCAGTTTATGGAGAGAACTTTTATTGATAGGGTCCAGGTTGCGGGTGCCAGTTTATCGGGGTGCCACTTTATCGGGATGCCAGTTTATTGGGATGTTGCTTTGCCTAATTTCTTTGCTGGCCAACCAAACCAAGCTCAGAGTGCCAGTTTATCGAGGGTGCCAGTTTATTGGAGTGCCAGTTTAACGAGGTTCGACTGTATAAGTCAAACTTTTCAATAGTGTATCCCCAAAGGACCAAACACAGGTGTCAACTATGGAGAAGTGTACATTATAGGGAAATGCTCTATAAACAAGTTTAGCTGACTGCGACCAGACATAGATGCAGGCACCATAGAAGGGGTGCACTATAGAGAAGGTTGAACGTATTGTGTTAAGTTGTGTTGAATATTGCATTAATTGAATAAAATAAATTATTAACCAAAAGGTTTTTAATTTAAAAGCTTTTATCTCAAACTTCTTTTAATCACATTAAGTCAGTCAGTTGATTCTTTTTTGAGAAAAGGAGATCAAGGGCTACTCGTTGGCAATAAAAGAAATGCTTATTACGAAACGGCTGAGATGTATTGTGGGAAAACTTGGAGTATCACTAATTTAAAATGTTACTTAAACTTTAGTTTTTTTTTAATAAGCAAAAGCAAATTTAAAAATTAAAACGTAATTTGATTTTTTATAACAAAAGAATTGCGAATTAAAATTATAGGTGAGCCTGAAATTGAGTGTGGATATGGAGTTGTGGTCGGTTTCTTTCTATAAAGCTATCTATGTGTAAATATTTTTGTGTCTTCAGCATTTCCGAGTGTTCACAACCAAAGGGCAAGCTTCTTCTGTGTTTGTTAGAGGGCAATCCAATAACGATGACTGCGTCTTTCACAACACTCGCAATGTACAGAATTTTTGAATAGATGGAGGTTGAAATTGGTTTGTTTTAGGTGACTATTGAACTAGCCAAGTGCAACATTCGTAGAAAGAGAGAAGTCAACCCCGCAGGTGTCAATTACCAAATGACTGTTGTGGTCCAGTTGCATCCAGTAATGCATTTGCTTTATTTATTTTTCACTATTCCAAAACCTCGTTTTCAGTTGTTTGTGACCAAAGTCGATCGTGCTTACAATGTCAACTGTTTCTACATGGAGAAGCGACAGGACGTTAATGTGGAATTTGGTGTAAGGTTAGTATTTATCAAAACAGAATATCTAAATATTGAACCATTTTTTGTCTTCTTTAAAAACCAGTTTTTATTTTGTTTTACCTTCATTTTTACAAGTTTTTAGTGGTTTTCCCTAAAAACAAGTTAACAAGCTTTAATAGAAAGTTTTTGTTATAAATTATGTTTTCATTATGTCAGTTTTAATTCATACAAGGGTCACTACAAAGGTATATCCACTTTATGCACAATACTCAGTCAAAACCAAGGTCAAATTCTAGAAGAGCGTGGGAATCCACTTATTTCTATTCAGATAAACAAAAAACTTAGCATAAATAATTAAGACAAGTATTTACTATGGTTTGAAAATTGCCTAAAATGAGAAATAACAAACTTTGGAAAACAGGACACAAATTTTAGTGATATAACAACAGCATTGGTGCAGTCAGAAGCTGTGTTGCCTCTCTGCTCCTATGCCGTTCATAGAGACAGCCCCAATGGACCTTTAGTTAAGTACACTAGAGTTGGGGAACAGCTATACCATGGTAAGTCTTTTTGCGGCCACGGACAAAATAACGCCGCGCCGAAACATCGCCGCGGATAAAACACCGCCGGCCATAACATCGCTGGACATAACATCGCCGGGACAAAACATCTCCAAATGTCTTTAAAGTATTATGTATTGGAGAATCAACAAAAAGGTTTTTTGAGTCCACTTTTTTTATTTTACAGACAATGACCTGCAAAAAGACTAAGAATAGATGCAGTCAGTAAAAATAACATGAATAATATAACAATAATAATAATATCAACAAAATATTTCCAAAAGAGAAAAGCTTTCTCTAACCATTGCTGTTTTTTTTCAAACCCAGCACTTTGAACTTGTTCGATTTGTATATATTCTTCGCGTTCCAGTGAAGTCCGCTTTTTGACAGCGAAGTGTGCTGGGATGGGGGCTGGGGTTTTGCGTAGGGCTAGGGTTCTGAGTGGGGCTGGGGTTTTGAGTGGGGCTGGGGTTTCGGGTAGGGCTGGATTTTTTGGTAGGACTGGGATTTTAGGTAGGACTTGGGTTTTGGGTGGGGCTCCAGGGACGCCTTACCTGGAATCCCAACACTAGCCAGAAACTCAGCCCTACCCAGAAACCCAACCCTAGCCAGAAGCCCAATCCTACTCGGAGTCCCAATCCTACCCAGAATCCCAGTCCTACCCAGACGCCAACCCGTTGGGAACGTGGCCAACCCTAGTGCCACGCGTCATATTTTCGGTGAATTTTCACCTTGTCGCTAGCCCTGGAGCTTGTGGGCCCTGGAGTCCTGCTAGGGAAGGGTTACTGGCTAGGGTTGGGTTTCTGGGTAGGGCTTTGTTTCTGGCTAGGGTTGGGATTCCGGGTAGGGCTGAGTTTATGGCTAGGGTTGGGATTCCGAGTAACGCGTCCCTGGAGCCCTACGCAAAACCCGAGCCCTACGCTAGCGACGAGGTGAAAATTCACCGAAAATATGACGCGTGGCACTATGTTTTGTCCCGGCGATTTTATGTCCGGCGATGTTTCGACCGCGGCGTTATTTTGTCACGTACCGGTCTTTTTGATATTTTTTTTACTTTTTGTGTGTGCACGGAAAATGTTTAGTGTGGGAATGTCCATCCCATACATACTCCATGTTGCTCTACAACTGCATGGCAATTGATGGAAAAGGAACAGAATTTGTCATTTTGGATGAGAACGGGTATGTTTTATTAACGATATTATCGTGTTTTTTGAATTTGAATTGTTTTTGAAAGATTTTTCAAAACCTTAGTCGTGAATTTTTTGTGCAAATTTGATTTGCAAAAGGCTTAATTTGAAGAATAATCGCTAACAAATTGAATTTTAGCTGTAGCAAAGATGAATTCCTTATGCCACAAATCTCCTACACAGCTGACAACACCAAAGCCATGGTGGTAAGTGTTGGACACAAGAAACAAAACAAACAAACAAACAAACACAATAAAACCAAACCCTATTTTAGGCTTCTGCAGCCTTCAACTTTCCTGACCGCAACACCATGTCTTTCACTTGCAAAATACGGCTTTGCTACAACTCAGACTGTCGAGGAATCACTGTAAGCACAAATTCAAAACTTGATTTGACTCTACTGCATTATACCCTTTCCCCCCAAAATGTAACTCACAAAATACGTGTACCATCACGGTCCAGAACATTTTTTTCTCCAGAATATTGCACGGATTCATCTCACATGTAAGTCTATGCGCGCATCTCTAACTCTCAAGCCCCCTTCGTTCTCTTACGGGGGCGAAGGGGCCTTGAGAGTTAGAGATGCTCAGTTGAAATGCGCACACAAACATACCTGAGACATAAATCACTCGAAAATAGCTCTGGATTCATGAAAAAAAGCATGCATACCAGAGTTTTTTATGCGGTGTAGCCCACTTGACGAAACTATGTTCAAAATCTTCTCTTTTTTTTTGTGGGAGCTGCTTAGAAAGTTGGCCCTTAATTGTCCCTTGCGCTCTCTATAAAGCCCTTAATCCCTTAAAAATAGTCAAAAAATGCTTCTTATATGGTCAATGTACCTAGAACAACCAAGAGCTTTGAGGGATGGGTATGCTTATAAATTTTTGGGGGCGTATGATAAAATACAGTAGTGCCATTGATTTTATTAAGTAGTTGAAAAAGTATTCGTTCTTTTTTGGAGATTTGTCTCATGGCATTTTCCTATTAGGTTGTTAGCTGTGCTGCTTTTCGCAATCCGGCATAATTGGTTTCCCTGCTCAAGTTTTTATTTTGTTTTACTTTTAGTTTCAACTAGTTTTTAGTGATTTGACTTTTATTTTCCTTTTTGATTCTTTTATTAGGTAGAGTTTTTATCATAAAATATTCCAAGTTTTATTAAGATCATCAATAGACAATTGAATATTTCTAAATAGGGTTGTCGAGTCGAGTTGAACTCGAAAAAAACTCGAAAACTCGAAAATTTTCGAGTTTCGAGTTCCGAGTCGAGCGCTCGACTCGAAAATTTCGAGTTCCGAGTCGAGCGCTCGACTCGAAAATTTCGAGCGCTCGACAACCCTATTTCTAAACCAAGCTTTTTCAAGTTCCTCATTTAGGTTTATTTGCAACTTTCACTTACAAGCTTTTTCTTCCGCTTCTTCCACTTGTCTAAGAATTCCTCCACTTTTACTTTCAAATTTTGTTTTTTAAGAGATGTATTTTTTTATTGGGAGAGATATTTATTTTTGGGAGAGGAGGGGAGGTATAAACGATTGGGGGAGGGTATAATACTGTTGTACGCGATGTTTGATATTTTTGAAATAATATACCGCTCGTAATGATCTTTAAAAATTGTCCTAAATGCTTACTTGTTGAAACAAAAAAGACAATCCAAAAAAGATAGCTTGATTGGATTGCACTTTTTACAAATAAAGACAACAAAAATTATCATACGTTTTAGAGCTTGTTAATGAATTAACTGAATCAAATTTTAGCCTCCAAATTGCGGTGGAAACAAAGGAAATGTGGATGCCAACAACTTCATTACTCCTACAGACGAACCGCTCTCTCAGCATTTGGATGGAGACCACATTGTAGAAAGCTCTTCCACCCTTAGCACAGTCAGCACCACTTCTCCATCCACCATTGCAACCAAAAGTGACCACAGTGGAGTGCCTGAAAAAGAGGAAGAAGACAACAGCAAGTCAATCTCCACGGAATCCCGAACAGGGACATCTATGGGAGACTTTTCCACTCGAGAATGGAGTAGTTATTCTACTCAACCCACAAAAAATAGTCCTTCATCTAGTTCGGAAGCTACCAAATGGACAATCACATCCTCAGAAGAACCATCTACCAGACAGAGAACTACTCCAGCTTCTTGGGAAGTCAGAGAAGATAATTCTACTCCATTGGCTAGTGACTTTCCTAGACCTTCTTCTTTTTTGTTACCGCAGGCGGATGAGCCACTGGTCATTGCTTCCAATGAGGTGAGAAAATCAGATGAGACTGTGGCTAAACCTACTTCTACTGAAGTCAGTTTCACTTCTACAGATACTTCGAGTACAAGTCATGAGGTAGAACAACAAGGTAGACTTTCAAGAGTGATTTAAAGGATTATTGTTCTAGTCTAGAGTCCGGGGCTTTTCTGCCTTAGTCGCCCCTGTTCTTTTAGATCCTTCTAAGCAATTCTAATACGTTAAAAACGATAAAAAAATTTACACTGGATTCTAGACTAGAGCGGAATTTTTAGAAGGATGATAAACCCATATTAAACATGTTTTTTGAATTTTTACGCAAAAACATTTTTAGGAACCACTCTTCCTGTAAAAATTTTGAAGAAATCTTTGCCTTCATCTTTGTCTGCTCAAGCGGCAGCTGCTGCTAATTCCAAGAATTCAGCTGATTCAGCAGCTAAACAACCGAATAGACAGCAAAGAGACACTACTTTGTCAGGAAGTGGAGCTGCCGGAAAAGGGGCTAGATTACAGAATAAACGAGTAGTCGATTTTGATATTGCATCACCTGAATTGACCATTATGGATGATTACCTGGGTTGGTTGTTTACTTTATTTTGGAAAATTTACTGGACAACTTTGTGCCTTTTAAAGGTTAAGCTACGTCATGCTTAAATCTCGTTGAAAAATCTTTGTTGAAAAATAAATCTTGTTAATTGCTGCTCTAAAATATTCTGAATAAGTCCTAAACTATTACATGAGCTATACTTTTTGCCATTTTAAATCAAATTATGTTATTATATAATTTTTCATCAATTTTTTACATTCAGAGCCTGGAACTGCCCAAAAATTGACTGGAGCAGGCGGAGCCAATGGTCAGTCTGATGCAACCCAACAATTAAGAGATGCTTATTTATGGCGCCAACAAGCCTCTACGGGAGTCTGCTTCTCCTCCACAGCACTGATAGTGGCTAGTGCTCTGATGGCCTTGCTTACAGTGGCAGTCATATTAGTGTTTATGAAGTCACGGAAGACAGTCCATTCCTTTTACTAACTCTTTTAAATTTGTTTCTTTTTATTGATTGTTGTAATTTACAGGAAAAAGTCCTCACTTGATTTGCTTTAAGTTTATTTTGGCTATTGTTTATCTCAGTTCATATTTTTAATTTTTACTTAATTTATGGGCTGGAATACTGAAGTTATGTGTTATGTGCAAATATTTATACTTTTATTTATTTTGACAAAGCCTTTGAGTGTGTTTTTAATTAATATTTATCAGATTTTTTTTCTTGTGCCTATTCCGCATATATTTCATTTAAAATAAAATATTAATAAAAAAGTGAATTTAATTAAAATTTTAATGTTGATAAAGGAGACAGAAGTAACACAGCTTTTTACAACGTATAACGCGTCCAATCCAGTAGAGTCGTGCTTATTTTCTAATTAGACATAAATTCTTTTTGTTAAGATTTTATAAAAATTATGAAACATCTATGTATATATATATATATATATATACAGTCGAATCTCCATATAATATACCCTTTGCTACAATGTGCCCCTACAATTGGTTCCGAGGGGTATAATATAGCGAAGTTTGACTGTATAAGGTAAAAGATTGACATTAGCATTAGTTTTTTGATAGTCTTCAGGTGGTTGTTGCAGGAAAAGAAGCAGTTAATACTTCCTGCAAATTTTGCTCATCGAAGTATCCTCTAATGTTCGTAAAATTAATTGTTCATACTTTGTGGCAAGGAATAAAAGTCAGAAATGTGCTCATTAAAAAAATTTAGTCTTTTTTGACGGTTGCTTGATTATTGCTAACTTATTAAACGAACTTAGTGCTTTAAATATCGGCGTGTATATTATCGAAGTTTTATCCCCCAAACTTTGCACGATGTGGCTCGAAACCCCGACCCGTTTCTATCTTTAAAGAAATTTCTTTTTTGCAAAGATGATCGCGTATGTGAGAAAATTAATTTTAGTTTTTTATTATTTTGCCATTTTTTTTTGCCAAATCATGATACAGTCAGCCCTCTATTTAACGAGCCGCCCCCCACCCCCTCCCTAAAAATTCCGATCCACAGCTGGGTTCGACCATTTTTTACCTCAATTTTTGACATCTTTTGCCAAATTTGATACTGATGTCTCTAGGGCAAAAAATCGTAAGGGCTCTGAATTTGCCAGTCGTTTTACACAGCTCAACAATTTCACCTCAAAAAGCCAAACCTCGAGTTATCGACACCCTTTTTAAAAAAATGAGTGTCGCTAAATAAAAGTTTGGCTTTTTTGAAGGCGAAATTGTTGAGCTGTGTAAAAACAAGTGCAAAATTCAGAATCTTTACGATCTTTTGTTTTAGATACACCAATATCAAAAAAGGCAAAAGATGTCAAATAATTGAGGAAAAAAATGGTTAATGACCTAGGTGTGGATCGAACTTTTTAGGGAGGTCATTAACTACCGTATTCTCTCTAATAGAACGCCCCCCCCCCCAATTCAAAATCATGTTTTTGGCATTGTGTTTTTGACCTAAATTTTGCAGACAACTCTCAATAAATTTACGACCCAAATTGTAACTGAAACAATAAGTTACAATTTAAGTTGTAACTCGCCTAAGACTTGACTGGAAAAAATAGGTTTAAAACACAATGCCAAAAACGTGATTTTGAATTAGGGGGGGGCATTCTATTCGAGAGAATACGATAGATGGTTGACTGTATTTCTGGGAGGATTTATGTGTACTGCTTATTCTGCTAAGATTTGTGCACTTTTTGAAGTATTATTAAGCTAAAATAAATTTTGGTACTAGTGTATTATAACCCCCTCAACAGTATTTGGGTTTTCTAGGTATTGGGTTGACAAATAATTTTTTTCGTTTTTTCTTAATTGAATATTTAGCAATTTTTCATGAAAAATAGCAACAATTTAATCAATTGTGTATTCTTCATTATTGCTTACGACCTGCTCCCACCTTTCTACTAGTTGGTCAATGCCTCCTCTCCAAAAATTGCTGGGTCTAGACTCGAAGAACTCGTTAAGTCAGTTTTTAAGGTTTTCCTCGTCGTCGAAAGTTACCCCCTGCATGTGGTTGGACAACAAGCGAGCTACTTTTGTAATTTTGAGAAAATGTCTCTGTATTCTTTTTAATATTTTCTGTCTCTTTTCTGCTTTTGCGTCGTCTTCTAGCTCTGGCCTTCGGGTAATCTTCTCTTTTATTCTGATTTTCAGCTGTTGGTTAAAATGTAAGAAAAATTCAAAAAAGTGTAAAAAGTGCAGGCTTTTAATCATGTTTTATACAAATTCATTCATTTTATAACTTCATGGGAAAAAAACATGTATTGCAAAATATAGCCTTTGAAGAAGAAATTATTTGTAACAGTAAAATAAAAGAAATGGTTATTAATTAATTTTTAGCCTCTTCCACTTCTTTGTTGTTTAAATATTTTTGGTAAAGAGTCGGTTGGTTGTTTTCTTTGAAGAGCAGCTTCATTGTGGCCGCTAATTGTGTTGCCGTACACTGAAGTGCAGTGTAGAGAGATCAGTTCATCGTCTGTCTCCTCCATAATAGGTGGGAGAGACTGAGAATGTACTGGGAGGTAGGGAACAGAAGGCAAGCTTAAAAATGGCCTCAGGGGTAGTTCTTTTTTTTTAGTTTCATACAAAGTATCACCAGTGTTTTCTGCAAAACAAATAGTTCATTTTAATTAAGAAGATTATTAATCAATAAACTTATAAGTAGATTGATTAAGTAGATTACCTTTTGGTGCAAGTAAGCGAAGCACTTTCTTTAACAGCTTTACTTTGACGCTCTGCTTCTTCAAACTGTGGTGATTGATGTTTTTCGGATTTGCAGAAGAAAGTGCGCTAGACTTGATTTGCTTGGGTGTTCTGGCAATGGTGCTTTTTGTGATTTGAATAGGCGTTTTGTTATAGTCACTGCCTTTCCAACAGCTGCCGTAACGGGCAGGCTTGAGTATAGATGCAGGCGCAACTGACATTCTTATATACAGATTAAGTAGGTGAATGCAGTTTCTTCTAAGCGATAGTTAAGCAAGAGTTTGTTCAATATCCAACAAAGGGAAATAACGTTAGCTGGATTTAATAGGAAAGAAAAATTAGATTAAATCAAGAAATCTAAATTCAGCAAAAATATTTTTTTTAACGACAATAGTCACAAATGAGTTAATTTATAATAAGACATTTGTAGAGAGACAAACAAGTTAACGCATTCTTGGACACAATTTGAAGTGTGTAGTCAGTCAGTAAGGAGAGTGGATCATTAGAGATTTTTAATTTTTTGATTGTATAGTAAAGATATAGAGACTAATGAAAAAATATATATTTATAAAAAACAGATCACAAAATAAGAGCAAAAGATAAATTATAAAAAAATTCCACTATTGTTTACCCGAACATTAGTTTTTGGTAGTCTTAAAAGATAAATTAGATGCAAGAAATGCGCTCAAAAAGACGAGAAACGCCCTTACGGAGTGCATTCCAGTTGAAAAAGGCTGGTTTATTGACGTTGATATCAAGTAGGATGAATGACAAAGTGATGACTATCTTCCTTTTTAACATAATGATAAATAGAAACTACAGATAGAATTGATAAAATGGCCGATTAGGGAGAAAATAAACGATATAACAGAATCTTAAGAGATCAGTGATTGAAAAAAGGAACATAAATATTTTCTTGGATCAAAACAAATAAAAAGTTGCTAAAAGTGTTTTCAAGCAGGTGATTTCATGATAAAAAAAATTTTGCATAAAAAAGTTTTGCAATTTTACAACCCTTTACCCATTAGAATTTTATTAGAAACAAAGTTCTTATAAGCTGAATAAAGAAATTGGTAAGAGGTTTTATTATTTCCATTCTAAACAATGTAGTTTCATATACAAAGAGACATTATTGACAGTTTGTTGAAAATGAAGGAAACACAGAGCACAAGACACACAACAATCAGCCAAACAGAAGAGTGGGTGCTGGAAAAAGCAGTATTACATCCAACTGAATACTGGTTAGGAATAAGGATTTCACGTCTGCAACCCAAGATAAATTGAAGTGCCAATCCGTAACCATTACAATCAAAGCAAGTATGTGTATAGATCAAACAAAAAAAGTCTGGAAAATCCCAGAAAATAACAAAAAAAATTTGTATTAGTAGAAAATAAATAAAATACAGGGCTGGTATTAACAATTAACTTTTACCCTTATCTTTTGCTAGGCTTTTTTCAAATGTCTGTACGCCACCTAAAAATATGTTTTCTAACCGAATAACGACTGGGCAAACTCGAAAAGGTGGTCAAAATACCATGTTGGGAACATAAGATATAAGATACTTTTGCCACCTTTTACCCTCAGTGATAATAACTATTTACGTTACCTCATATTTTTTTTTAACTGTGGGTGTAGGTTTAAGATGTAGGTTTAGGTTTAACTGTAGCTTTAGGTTGAACTGTAGGTTTAGGTTTAAATGTAGGTGTAGATTTGAGATGTAGGTTTAGGTTAACTGTGGGTGTAGGTTTAAGATGTAGGGTTAGGTTTAACTGTAGTTGAAGAAAAGTAGTTTCAACAAAGTTTTGGAAAGACTCTATATGGCAAATATCCTCTCGCTCTCTTTTAACCAATGTATTCGATCGAATATTATAAAAATAAAGAAATTTTTATTAGCCAAGTATCAATATGTTGTATCCAACATTTTTTAGTGGCATCCGCAACAACAGCACTTGTAAAGACAACACCCTAGCAGGATGAGCGGAGCAATTAATCCGAAAATAAGCCAAATCCAGTCAATCTGGGTGATGCACTTGGCTCCTTTTGGAGAAATTTGAACGGCACACTTTGTTTCAAGAAAGTAAATTCCTAAAATTGCAAAATGACCATTTCTTGTTAGTTAAAAAGAGGTCCGTAACCAGAAAAAGGTTTTAAGATTGTTGTCTAATTGTTTGCTTCTTTTCTAAGCCATTCTATCCAGCGTTTGCATTTTTAGTCACTACCCTAAGCCTAAGATAGCCTAAGAAAAATTCGATTCTTGCCTGTTTGTCAAGCTGTTTCCGCGACCCTCTTTGGGTATGGGCCTTATTATAAACACAAATAAAATTATACAATCACCTAATTGACATTCGTCATGACTGGAGCAAGCCAAACGATAAGCGGAAGAGGCACCGACGAAAAAACGCGAAGGCTTAACAGTCTCAAGCCTGTCTCTAGCGATTGCATTAACAGTTACAATTAGCAAGAAAATAGAGGTAATAAAAATCCAAGGACGCATTAGGAATTAGTTAGTTGTCTAAATTAAAATATTAAACCTCTAAATTTAAAACAATTGATTGTATATCAAGGATTACTAAGATTGTCAGCTTTTTAAACTGAAAAGAGCTGTTTCAAAACTTTTTTAATGCTCAAATATACAAAGAAAGTTCTGGAAGACTACCAGATGTTGTTTAGGGATGGTAAATAGTTTATTTGGTAGATTGCGCATCAATATATTTTCATTATATATGTAAATTTGAAAAGGATTACAAAAAAAAAGATTCAGCAAAAGCACTTTTTGAATTTTAAAGGAAACAGCAAACAATAAAGCTGTTTGTAAGGTTAATAAAAGTCATTGTAGAAAAACGGGCAAACCTCTTTAATAAAATTATCGTTTACTTGAATTTGAAAGTCTTACATTCCTGAATTTTTACGACGTTTACGCTGACTTTATACCAGGGATTACAATGAAAATAAGTAAATTTTTAAATATACGCAGTAATGGCTTTCAAACTGATCCCAAACACTTTATTTCTCCAAAAATCATGACATTTTCAAGAAAACACACAACAAATAAACATTTAATCCCATTTCGCTACTCCCTAGCCAACACTTGGAGCCAACACACCTAAATCAGAAATCAAGGAGAAATCACATGATGAACAAATCTGCTAGGATCGCATTGGTTTTTATTTGCGCACACCCGAACTTCTTTGCCACCTCTTAATTGGAGAATATTGTGTGGAATGGAGCGTCAGATGAGCAGCAGTCAATCGAGGCAAATGCTTGATTGTGAGTCGCGAAGTGGAAAGCCCAGGCAGCTTCGACAACAAGAGTATTATCATCTAGTACAGTAGGCGCTGATGGGCTCGGAAGGAAATTTATTTTGAAAGAGCTCTAAAACGGGAGCCAATAACACAAAAACACAAAAAAAGCAAAAGTAATTTTGTAGTTGCGGTGGCCTTTGCATTGTCTGTGTCATTTTTAATGAAAAACTCTAATGAAAACTCAAATTATAAAAAGTTCCGCAGGCTGTTATTTTCATTTTTTCATTTCTATTTTCATGCATTGAGAGCTATTCTCGAGTGATTGATGTCTCAGGTATGTTTGTGTGGGCATAAATCCAAGCACCCTTAGCCCCCGTAAAGGGTCTTGTGATAAAGATCCGCGCACAGACTTAGCTGCGAGATGAATCCGAGCAATACTCTTGAGAAATTAATGCATCTAGAAGCACTTTTTGCCCTGGTCCTGTAAGGAAGATGGCTGAATGGCAAATTACTGACCTCATATTATTCCCTCCCCCCAATACAGCCCTTATCCCAGTTGAAATTCGAATTGGCGCCATTACGCGTAAATAATATTCAAATCCGCTTTCTATTTAAAAAATCGAGATCTGAGACCTCATTTTGGCAAAAATGCAGACTTAAACAGACTTATGCCGACTTACCCACTCATTGTCCGGCCTTAAGTTTACTTTAATAAATTTTCAAAGGAATTTTTTAGATACTTTTTCAATAAATGTCTAATAAAATGTTGATTTGTTGCAAATTTAGCAATCAATTAGCTTCAAAGTCAAGTATTTGTTCTCAATAGAAAATTATTGAGACGAGCCAAATTCCACCGCAAATCAGCACGGCCACTAGACCAATCACAATAAAGCAGGGAAAGCAGCAGGAACAGCAGGTAACGCAGAATACCACAAACACGACAAAAGCCAATATTCCAAGAGTTATGCTCGATACTAGGACAGCTAGAGACACACTCTTTTGGCACTTAAAATTGGTGCAATAGGCATTTTCCCAGAAATTTTGGGGAACTAAAAACAAAAATATTTTAAAAACATTGGCTAAGACTCTTACTTCTTTTGCAGTCTTTGTCCGCCTCGCAATAAATGAAATCAGTTTTTTTCCCTTGATAGCTCGGATAAACTGAGATACTGTTATGAAAGAGATTAATAAGGACAAGTAGGAAAATCAACATATTTAGTAGTCTGGAATCAAAAGTTTTTTGATTGGAAAAGAGTGCGTTAGAGCAAAGAATATAGTAGATATACAGCAAAGCAATGACTGCTATGTTTAGTTTTTGCATTAGAGAGACAAAGAATACATATAGGCTGTCTACATGGACGTTTTCACATATAATGCAAAAAATTGTGCAAATTAAATACAATTAAAGTAACATTTCTGTGGCTTATCAAACATCAAGGGTAGTTTATATAATAGAATGGAGCTGTAATACATGCAGTCAACACAATTCTATGTTGAAGCGTAGTTGGCCCTACACGGACTTTAGAATGAGCAACAATTTTAGAGCGTTCAAAGCAGCGATATATTTTCTGTTCTTTTTAGTGTATCAAAAATGCTAAGGAGGGGCTAAGGAAGAATATTTAAACAACAGGAGACAAGTTCTAAATAGGTACACATTGTAGAGCAGAGTCGCGTAAAAAAGCACACCTAGACCAGTTTGGCAGGCTCACAAGAGAATTACAAAGATTAAACGCTTCATACAAGGATACCTTAAATTTAAGCAAAAGCTGAAATTCAGAACAAAAGAAAAGATTACCGAAGACCAGAGCTAGAAAACGACAGTAAAAAAAGAGACGCAAAATATAAGCTATAGGACTCTCAGATAGAATAGATACTCTTTAAAATTTCTTGTTCATCAAAAACATTTCAAGCTACACTCTAAAGTAGCGGTCAAAAAAATGCAACACTAATTGTATGATCAGAAAACATCGAATTTCCGCGCATTTATAAGCTATCGAGCAATGAAACAAAAGTAATTTCGTAGCGTTTTCATTCCTCTTTCAAGTAAAGTATTTAAGGCGGGTAGATTTATATCCTAGTGGCGCCAAAAATTCTTCTATTTTGTATTTAGACCTCAATGATTTTAGTTTAATATTCTGGAGAAGTCTGAAAACAGATTTCTAAGGCTTTTTACAAATTTTCAAACATGTAATTTTTAAGTTTTTTAGACTAAGATAGATTAGTTTTATGTACAAACAATAAATCAGATTGTTATGAATCATGAATTTTATGCATTGAGACTAACGCTTGGATGAGCTATGCGTCGACTTCTTCATTTGTGACTTCCTGTCATTGATTCATTGCTTCTTCCGTTTTCACAGTCCGTTTTTGTTTAAATAGAAGCTAGTGTTTGACATTTTATCATTGTTAGCTTGACTGCACAAAACATTATTTGTTTCTCTAAAAGAATTTTCCAATTCCAAAACACCATGTGGAACTATGTCATTCTATTTATTTTGATGACCATAGCGACTGATTTCAATGATGCAATCGCAATTACTTGCGAGTGTTCTAATGAAGTAAGATTTTAAACTAAAATAAAGTAGGTGAATTAGAGTAGAAAAAACTTGCTTTTGAGAGTGACTGAAAGGTGTAAAAAACAGCATTAAGGATTTTTAATTTTATAACTAGAAAACTTGCAAAGTCATGAATTTGCAAACTTGCAATCAGGTAACATCTTCCCTAAATATTTTTTAGAATTGATAGGTTTCACTAGCTCGTAATTTATAAATAAAGTGATGAAACATACAAGGAAAATAAGGAAGAAAAATATTTATTTTCAAGAATGTCAGCAACTTTGTGAACTTGAAAATTTGCGAGTTTTCAAATTTTTGGGCTAAAAAATTACGAGATTTTAATCAGCCCAAAATACGTTCCAAAAAATTTTTTGGAATCTTTTGTAGCATTACTAAAGTGTATGATTTTCAGCCCAAGGGTATACGTGCAAAAGGAAATTGCCAGTTAGTTTTTTAAATTCCGTTTTTAATGTTTCTTTGAAGTTCATAAAAGTTAAGCAGAGCTGTAAGTATTTCAGTAATAAAGTAATATTTTAAGGATCTATATGGACTTTTTGAAATGTCTCAGAGACCAGGAGGGTTGCCAACCTTCGTTACCACGTATAATGAGAGAGCATCCCAAAGATAGAAATTGCCCCGATCCAACTGAAGCACCCTCGCCAGCTAGTGCTGTTGACCCAACCAATTCGACTGCCATCTCTGCTCTGTTCACCGACATGAACAGGCCTTTGGTTTTCTTATCTTTTGGACAAGTTTTTGCTGCAGCCCTTCTGAGCATTTTTTATTGATCGTTTTTAGGGAATTAATTAAGCATAACAAAAAAGCTTTTCATATGCCTTAGCTTTGTATTAATTTAACTAACCGCAATATTGTTTTGATCAAATAAAATTTGTTGTCATTGACAACACATCTCTTTTATTTTTATTTACTTTTTGATAAATTTTTCTTTTACTTTGTAAATTTTCTCATAGAAAAGTACCTGGCGAAGAATAGCCTGTGTTTATCAAATTTCAAAAACGAAAAATTGTTCGTTTTTTTCAATCTATTTATACTATTTATTCATATTTCGTGGTTGTGGACAAATTGCTGCTTTTTTGACTGCAACTTAACTGGCGCCCACCACATAAGAATAAAAGTGGTTGGAAGGGCTACATTGGGAGGGGAAGGGAGTAATATGAGACCACTTATTTGAAAGGCCATTCACCCGTCTCTCTTTTTGGACCGGGGCGAAAAGTGCCTCTAGATGCATGTATTTTTTAAAAGAAATACCTCACAGGTAAGTCCCCTGTAAGTAGGCGATGGGGGCTTGGGGGCTTGGAGTAGAGATGCGCACACAAACGTACCTGAGACATAAATCACTCGAGGATAGCTCTGAATGAAAATAGCATGTATATCAACAATTTTATTCAGTCATAGGATGCTCAAAAACATTTTCAAGCCTCTTCAGTAAAATCCACACTGCTATACAATAAAAACAATCATAGCGATGGAAATCATACCAACCAAATATAAACAAGTTTTTTGGAGATTTAAAAAGGTGAAAATGAAACACAACATATCATAAAAATTTACCGTATGTTTTGGCACTCTTTCTAAGCTGAATAGTAAATCTCCAATAAACCTTTTCACAACAATAACAGCAACAACAACCAGCACAAGGCAACTCCAAGAAACAAGAAAACAACATTGCCTATATTGGTGGTTCAACATCAGAATTGTGTTTGCTTAGTTGATGCCTAATTACTCCAGATCTGTGCTGTTCTCTTTGAGTGGTTCCATTTGAGTAGTCAATGGAATGGTAATGGTCTCCTCCACAAGGTCGCCAGCCTCCACACTATCTGTATTACAGCCATCTAAATTATATATTTTTGATAAAATAGCATAAAGTATCATGTCGAAAAATTATTGTACAGAAGCTTTTTTGCTATATGAATTTTAGCCAATTTAGTAAATCTTATTTGTCTCTAATCTGTTGTATGCGCCCAGTCTTATAGGCTTGGCCAGGGGCTTATCTCACTAATATTTCGATTTGGGGTGGGAGGAAACAACCGAGTAGCTATTATTGGTAGGGTATAACCGAGTGGCTCCAGATTTTTAACTATTGGCTTTTTCTGCAAAATTACTTAAGAAAACGTACTTCTAAGCATAAGTCGTTCTTTAAGCTCTTGTTCATAGATTTTGCGATTTTGGTCGCGAACAGCCGAGAACTCAGACATGAACTTGCGGCGGTGCTGGACCAGTTCCTAAACAAATATTATTATTTTTAGTTAAATTAATGCAAAAATTATTTAATGGCATACTTTAGATACTTTGAGTTGCTCACGTCTGTCCTCTTCCTCAAATTTTATTGAAATTTGCTTCAAATTTCTGCGAATCTCCTTGATCTTCTGATCGGACAATGCGGCTGGTGGTCGGGGACGCCATTTGAAGCGAACCAAAGTTTCAATGTTCTTGCGCACCAGTTCCCTGCCTTGGAAGGTATGTATGCGGTAGCCACTCTCATAGCCTTTGCGCCCCAATGAGCAAGTCACAAAGTAACGGCCGGTAGGGTCCCAAACACCCTGAAAAGGTTCATACCGTAATTTTATGTGAAAAGCCAATCACTTACCTGGTTCATAGAAGGATGTTCCACAATTTTTGTGCGAACAGCCTCAGCGCCATTGGTGTCAATAAAGAAGACATGTCCGGAAGACGAGTTAGCACCAAACACAGAAAGCCAACCGCCTTGAGGAGCCCATTCCACAGTGTTAAGCTGGATACCGGCCTCAATTTTGGAGACTAGAATTGGGATGGGCTTGCCTTTGTCCAGTCTGTAGACCAATGGAGTCACTTTGTTACTGTTGCCAATGAGAACACAAAATTTGTTGCCTACAAATTACAGTGGATTATATACAAATAAAGCAAACAAATTTAAACTACCCTTGGGCTCCCACCCAAAGTTGATGAAAGGCTCCTGAAGCTGAATGGTTTGTACAGCTACCTCTTTTTCGGTGCAATCAAATATCTCAAGGTGGGATGCAACACCCTAAAATAAATTTTATATCTAGCTATACATATATCAATGATAAGTTGAAAAATATAAATAAAGCGACGATTAATTTTTTTTTGGGTGCTAGCTTTTAAATTACTGTAATCAAGTAGGCTAAAAATTAATGCCAAAAAAAGAAACGGAATTTTTTTTGCGAAAAAGTTTATCACTTACAGTTAATTTAATCTCCTTATCCTTGGTTTTCTTGGCATTGTTATAGCGTTCAGTATGAGCAGCCAGATACTGCCCCGCCTTTTGCCAAAACAAATTGGCTGCTGAAACAGAGAAAATTCTACTAGAACGCAAGTTTTTGCGTGAGGGAAACTCGATCAAGCCAATCACGGCAGGAGCACTCGCGGATGTTCTTTCTTCACAGTAATAGGCAATCAAGTTCTTGCTGGAATTCCACTCGAAGGTGACCAAGCCATCTAGAGAAATTGGTTGATTGTCGCAGAGAGTAAAGTTTCCAGTCTCATAAACATTGATGGTATTGCCTTTGGGGCGACAGAAAGCAAAGTACTTTTCGGTTGGCGACCATTTGAAAAAGGGCTAAAAATGTTTGAATTAAATTTGAAAAATATTGAAAAATAACAGAAATATAAAAAAAAACTTGATTGATATCACGAGTAATTTTAAACATCTTTTCTATCAACCATCATTAAAAAAGTCTTTAAAAAATTTTGCACAAATTCCTTACCCAATCATGAATTCTGGCAGAACCCTGTCCAGAGGGCGAAAAACTTTTCTTCATTTCGCCAGTAAACACGTCAAATATTCGGAGACAGTTTTCGCCATCTCCAAACCGACGCTCCTCCCTGGAGTAGCTGACCAGATACTTCTCATTAGGTGAGAACTCAATGAAGTTGACATCCTCGTGTTGAAACTTCTGCACCCTGTCCAGTTTCTCACCACCCCATAAGATAATGCCGGGTTTGTGCAGAGTGGCTAGGAAGGAGCCGAGGGGAGACCACTTGAATATGTGCTCAGACCAGTTCTGAAAATTTTGACTAACTATTTCTTGGTATAATAACGACTCGCTACAAATTATGACTCGCTACATCGACTCGCTACACTTTTTTTTTCAAAAAACCATTTGAATTTAGTTATGGTTTAAAACAGACTGCGTGCTAAAATTTTCTATATGCGGTACTTCCCATCAATCAAAACTATGTTAAAGATTTTCCTATTTGTCACAAAAAAGGTTTGTTTTTGGGTTATTAAGTGTAGCGAGTCGATGCAGCGAGTCATAATTTGTGACGAGTCATATGTCAGTCCTATTTGTTTTGTGACTAACTATTCGATATTCGTCCCTCACTGTGGGTTAACTAGTGCAAAAACTCAAACTCACTTCTCTTACAGCCTCTTCGTTGACCAAGGTCGGCTCAGCAGATCCTCTGCCATTCCAATAAACAGCCAAAGTGACCACACTTGAGGCAGGATTTTCTACTTGAATGGCAAATTGGTCCAAACACTTGGGATTTTGCAACCACCACCATAGGTCTCCCTGAAACATAAAAGCCATAAAAAAGTTAAACGACCAAAAAAACCCAACCACATCCACATAAGGACGTTTCGGGGGTGGTTTCCATGTCCTGTCTGGCTCTTCAATCTTGCGCAAAGCTGTCAGAGGATAGGCAGAAAAGGTGTGACTTTTGTCCAACACATGGCCGTCTAGCAGTAGACAGGCATACTCAGCAAACTCTTTTGTTGGATACTCCAGAAAGCAGTAACCTTTGGTTTTGTTGTCATCATCCATGGGGTAGACATCTTTGTAGACAGGGTTGGCCATGGAGAACAGCTTGCCCAACACATTTTTCAGCTTGGGCAGACGGTCTTCTCCACAAACGGGGATTCCAAAAACCATTAGACAACAGTACTTAATTTATTAATTATGGTTTTGGAACAGATCCAGGTCTTTTGACAACAAATTTACTTCATATTGAGACTCAGACGGCTCAGAGTACACCAGATCTCCAATCAGCTCTAAAACTTTCTTTTTTTTTATAAGAGCAAAACGTTTTGCCTAGATTTCAGCTTAGAGCCCCTGCTGTTTAGGCCCTAATCTGATACCAAGCCCAGGATGGTTAGAGCCCAAATCACAGGGGCATCAAGAAAGTATTGTGTCTTTGACATTACATACTAAGACATTGTTTTTTTCACAAGCCGAAACAATTTGTGAAAAGAGATTTTCAAAATATTTTTAGGGGCACAAAAGAGAGGTTAGGAGAAGAGCCAAAGCCTTATTAAATTACTAACCACTATCAGATACATCGTCCACAAAGTCGTCGGGATCAGAAAACCCGTTGCTTTCCTCCACTTCAGCGCCCAAATCGATAGCCATGATTCTGGGATTTGATACGTTGGAGAAAGGTCAATTGTCTAACAAATAAGAAAAAAAAATTCTAAAAAAATCATTGAATTATCCAAAAATTATAATAATGCTATAAGAGTATGTTTTCTATCTAATCTAGTGATAAAAATAGGTAATTTATTTGAGCGAAGTGTAAAAGAATAAAGTTGAAACGGTAAAAGAAGAGAATAGTGTTGGCCTCATTTTGGATGGAAAGCCAGACAAACAATTTTGAACAAGAAATTTGTGATCCCTTCAAAACAAGTTTGCAATCAAAACTCGTTTTATATATTGGGTTGACAAATAATTTTTTTCGTTTTTTCTTAATTGAATATTTAGCAATTTTTCATGAAAAATAGCAACAATTTAATCAATTGTGCATTCTTCATTATTACTTACGACCTGCTCCCACCTTTTTACTAGTTGGTCAATGCCTCCTCGCCAAAAATTGCTGGGTCTAGACTCGAAGAACTCGTTAAGCCAGTTTTTAAGGTCTTCCTCGTCGTCAAAAGTTACCCCCTGCATGTGGTTGGACAACAAGCGAGCTACTTTTGTAATTTTGAGAAAATGTCTCTGTATTCTTTTTAATCTTTTCTGTCTCTTTTCTGCTTTTGCGTCGTCTTCTAGCTCTGGCCTTCGGGTAATCTTCTCTTTTATTCTGATTTTCAGCTGTTGGTTAAAATGTAAGAAAAATTCAAAAAAGTGTAAAAAGTGCAGGCTTTTAATCATGTTTTATGCAAATTCATTTATTTTATAACTTCATGGGAAAAAAACATGTATTGCAAAATATAGCCTTTAAAGAAGAAATTATTTGTAACAGTAAAATAAAAGAAATGGTTATTAATTAATTTTTAGCCTCTTCCACCTCTTTGTTGTTTAAATATTTTTGGTAAAGAGTCGGTTGGTTGTTTTCTTTGAAGACGGGGACTCGGGAGCTTGGAGTTGATATGCGCGCACTTAAATCACTCGAGAAGAAGATCTGTATGCATGAAACATGCCAGAGCTTTTTTATGCGGTAGAGTTCAGTTGGTAAAACTATGTTCAAAATCATTTCTTTTTTTGAGTGGGCTCTCCTTAGAAAGTGGCCCTTTAATTGTCCCTTTCCCTCCCTATACAGCTCTTAATCCCATGAAAATACAGTAGAGTAGCCTTTCTCGGGTCGATTTTCGGACAAAATTCTAATGTCCCGCTCCATGATTTTTCAATGATGGAATTATTGACCATTTTTAATATAAAATAATTTATATCCAGCCACAGAACTTTACAGTATTTGATCTCAACAAATAAATTTGGTTTTGTAAAAGTTTATTAAATTTCAAAACATGCAGCAACTTTGACAAAAACACAAAATTCATTTATGCACTTCAATGATAATTTAAGTTCACACGGCATACACATAATCAGGATTTGCTTTAAAATTGACGCATCCCTGGCACGCGCAGTAAGCATCAGTGGAGCCGCAATATCCACTACTACTGCAACAATATGCATTTGCGGAGTTGTAATTACATTTAGCCATTTTTCCACTTGGTAATCTAGGAGCTGTTGGTCCACATCTTCCTCAAAACATAAAAATAAGATAAAAAATGACAAAAAAATATGGTTGTAAGTTACAACTCGTAACTGAAATCATACTTCAAATTACTTATTAAGCCAGTCAAATGTTTTCAAATTCGTTTATCCCATTTATTTTTTTATGATTATTTCTACACTTTGGAGTCAGCACATAGCCTTGATGTCTTTTTTTGAAACCAGGTATCAATTAAAGTGATTGAAAATGTCTTTGAATGAACTAAGTATTACTTTCATTTATAGACCTTCATCTTCAAAATTTTCCCATTCACATCGAGTCACCTGATGTTTCATCAAAGAGAGGAGAGAGAGGACTACAAGCCGATGTAAACATCTATTAATTATTGCCCATATCATTATAAAAAACTTGAGATAAATAAATTTAAAAATTGATGACGTAAATTACAGTCGAACCTCGTTAAACTGGCACCCCTAATTCAAAAAAATGTGTTTGTGGCATTGTGTTTTTGACCTATGTTTTGCTGGTGTCTTCTGGGCATGTTATATACCAAAACGTAGCCTAGAATCTAAGCTAAATTTTGGTATATAACATGCCCAGAAGACACCAGCAAAACATAGATCAAAAACACAATGCCACAAACACATTTTTTTGAATTAGGGGTGCCAGTTTAACGAGGTTAGACTGTATAGGCGATTTCAATGTGAGCCCCGAAAAATTTACCGATATTCTCAGGAGCCATAGCATATGTCCACCACTCAATTTCTGTTGGTTCGCTTGTGCTAGTCCCAATCTGCTGCAAAGTGGATGTTGGTAAAACAATTGTTGTGTTCTGTGTCTTTTTGTAGTTGACACATCCAAAGCATTGGCAGTGTTCTAAAGTGTTTCCACAGTAGCCCGCTGGGGAACAGCAGTAGGCATTGGCACTCTCTGGATTGCAAATGGCTTCTAGATCATTGATTTTAGGCACTAAACGACCACATCTTCCTCTCAAATCTTCGCCGTCTAATTCTGTGTACCTGAAGCATTTATTAGTATATGAAAAACAGGGAGTCTTTGTTTCGTATCATAAATAAATAAAATTAAAAAAACACTCGAAGAAATTTTCAATACTAAATCTGTTCTTGTCAATCGCTTATTTTATGTATTTTTTAAGGGCGATCCAAAATAAATATATTTTAAACAATTGAAAACTTTTATAACAGGCCAAAAAGTAAAATAAAACCATTGTTTGATTGTTCCTCCAGGTTTTGTAGGCTCTTCTACTATTTTCCATGGCTCCTTAGCATAATTTACACATGTGGGGCAGTCACAAAACTCAGATCCACTTCCACAATAACCATAAGGACCACAGCAGGCATAACCAGGATCATCTGGATCACAAACTGGGTAGTAGCCATTAAATAGCGGGGCAGATTTGCCACACTTGCCAGCCAGCTGCTGTAACAAAAATTTTGAGACAGAAAAGAATAATTTGTATTCTTTTACCTCCCCATCCTCAAAAGTCCACCATCGGCGTTCAGATACAGGTGGACATTTATATTGAGAAATGACTTTTCCAAGATGACTTTCAGGTTTTACACCTTCTACTATTATGTTGAGAAGAGTGTCTTGAGGATCATCAAAATTAATTGACCAAATCATAAGACCACCAAGATTGTATTCATTGAAGTAGTCCAGCTTAAAAAAGCGAAATGTAAAAGGATGACGTAATTGTTACAGAAACTGTGTTACTTAATTGGTGAGAAGTCAAAAAGCATTACTCTCCGGTCGGGAATCGAATCCGGATCTAGCATGTGACAATTAAGGGGGTGTTACGCGGGTTTTTCGGGGTGGGTTTGGGAAGGTACTTAGGGGGTTTTGGATCAGAAATTAGCAAAAAGTGAAAAAATAAATAAAATAAAAAGGAAAGTGAGACACCAATATTTAAAAAGAAACGATACACGTTTTTAGAATAGCGTCAAAGATACTTAAAAGACCGATGTGATTTTACGGTCTTTTGAAAAACAATATTCTGCGGCGTTTCTTTTTTGATTTTGGTTTCATTTTTCGCCAATTTCGGTAGACTAAAAATGATGGAAACATCAAAATTGAATAAAAGTTTAGGTGAAAAGTACAAGAAATTTTTATATTTTGTGCGTTCTGTGTTATTTAATATGGACAAAATACTTCGACCATACAACTATGTTTTTTTGTATTTTTAAAATATTTTAGCAATAATTCTAAAGATAAAATCTTACCTTATGCTTTAATGTCTCTACATTTTCCATACCCAAAAAAGTCTTGTTTACTGGATTCCAGATATAAGCTGATCTAGACTTTGTATGGAAGACTGCTTTGTTAACGTCCCAGCCATTTTCCTCCATTTCATTCCAAGCTACATGTCCACCCTCAAACTCTCCATTGCTGTTGGCTAAATTACTTATTTATTATTAAATTTCTTATCGCCAAACAAAGCTTACGGGATGCCAATCGCCACATTGGGTCGAATGAATCAGTTGCTTCATTAACATTCTTCCAATATCGGCTATAAAAAGGCAGTCCCAAGTTGAGCTAAATGTTTTACCATAATGATAGCTTAAATTTCAAAAAAGAAAAAAAATATACTTTTTTCAAATTTTCAGTTCCTCCTTTACAGTAATAGTACTTCATAGTCCAATGAACGTGTGTTTTGCCACTATAACTTTTGGGTGTACCGAAATAAAGTGGAGCAGGAGGACCTGATGATTGTAAATAAAAAAGTAATAACAATATAAAAGTACATGAGTTACCAGTGTAAGCTCCCCACTTGCTTCTAGGCCACGCTCCAAAGTAGTCATAAGTCATTATGTTCGCATAATCAGTATGTTGGAGCAGACCAGGTAAGTCAAAACCTGGGTCAAGAGTCCATTGACCAGCAGCTCCAGCAAAAGAAATGAGTAGATGAGGGCGTTGATTGGATATTTCATATTCATCAAAGCGCTTTCGCAGCTGCTGCATCAAAGTCACATAGTTTTGCTTGTCTGCCTACAAACTATTAATCTTAGAGTGATCTTGTACTAGTAGTATTGTTTTAAATTAGTAATACAGTTGACGCTCTATATAACAATGTTGTTGATGCGGAAGTGAATTCCTGACGGTTGATTAATACCCCTTTCCCTCCGCGCCACTCTAGCTCATGTAATTATTGTGCTATTTTGTAGTGTTCTAAAATAAAATTTCAAAATGTTTAGCTTGGTTATTAAAAAAAAGCTTGACTACTGGGAGGAACAGAAAAAAAAATTATATTTCTATAAAAAAGTTTTTCAAAAACCCTTGCTAACTGATAGGTGCCTGTCATAAGCTACCTGGGATATGAGACACAAACAAAGGACACACCCTACAAAACATCTCTCCCCATTAGCTCTGTATGGCGTATCTGCACAGAAGTCTGAGTTCCTAAGATTAAAGGTCATAGTCTTTTTTGTCTATTAAGTTATTCAAAAACCCTTCTAAAATATCTTGTCAGAATTCAGTTTCGCACACCTCAACTCCCTCATTTGCTCCTCCAGTAACAGGGTATTCCCAGTCAAAGTCAACTCCGTCGAACCGGTAGTCATGAATAATCTTGATTATCGATTCCACCAGTCTCTTTCGCTTGTGTTTATCAGCAGCAATAGAAGAGAAATGTTCTGAATCGTCCCATCCTCCAATAGCAAATTGGGTTTTCAAATGAGCATGCTGTCTGGCTACTTGAAGGAATTGACTCAATCTTTCTGCCACATGACCTGAATTAAAATTACAATAGATTGTGCGACAACCACACATAAAGTTAACCAAAAATACAACCTGCGGCTGCATCTGCAGCTATTATATGGATGGAAATGTTAGGGGATACACGGTCAAAATTTTCTTTGTAGCTGTCCATTCCAATAGTACCATCAGAGTGAAGTTTTAGAAAAGCAAAAATGGCGTGGGTCAGTTTTTGAGCCTGAAAATTTGAAAAAGATTCTCTTTTTAGACATTACCAGGTAATAAGCCTATTATGTCCTTTTACAAAAATAAATCTGACTAACCTGTCGATCAGTGAAATTTCGACTGCCCCAAGCAGTAAAATAACCGACCACTCGCTTTGTTTCATCACTGCTTGTCACTCCAGGTCTAATATATTTTCCATAGTCCCGTCTATTCCCAGCAGATCGGTTAACATAATTACAAAGACAATGGAAATAAGCGGACATAACGATAAATGGAAGCAGCAGGGTGAGCACCACCATCTTGTACAAGAAACACTAGCAGTCTATAATTGGATAGTTTACTAAGAGGCCAAGACAAATTCCTGACCACATACTCTTTTGAGCAGCCAAACATCAAAAGAAGAGCAAGGACCAATATCTGGATGGACAAGAGAATATATTTTGCAAAGACATAAAAAGGAGAAAAATCACTTAGCCAAGCTCTAATGGATATGTGTGCAGGTTTTTTGAGAACTGTACAATAAATTATTGTGTTCCTGCACTTTGTGGCTTATACCGTATTTCCTTTAATAAATGCAAAAAACAATAGGCTACAATTTAAGTAGTAACTTGCCTGAGAGTCGTCCAGACAAAGTAGGTCAAAAACACAATGACAAAAAACACGATTTTGAATAGGGGGGGGGCATTTATTAAAGGAAATACCGTATCCTTGCATGTGGTTAACAAAAAAGCGCACAACTTTTTCAGAACGCCCGATTTCTTTGGCGATCCATCGGTTGCTTCTTCCACTGGTATTGAATGCCTGGACTTGGCCCTTTTCAAATTCATTCAATTGAGTTCTACTTGGCATTTTTTTCCAGAGTAATTCAAAATTTAATAGAAAATGCGAATAAATATAATTA
>BBSZ01001655.1:0-18477 GCA_000981365.1 Subanguina moxae | reverse complement strand
TGAACTCGGTGATATTCTTCTAGCATTAGTGAATTGTACGAATTAATCCCTAATGGCGATTGCACCTGACAGGCAAACGGCTCACTATTTTCTGGATTTATTTTTGGGCGATAACTCTCACAGATTTTTTCCCCGTTTATTGAATCTACATTTTTTCCAAAGAACTTTTCCTGTCTACCTTCATTCTTATGTTTTCCTGGAGTGTATCTGCTGTTATCACAGTTCTGATACATTTGTTCTTTAATTTCAACTTGATGCAGAAAGAGCCAGTAGATGATACAACTTCCTATTGACAGAATCGAATTCAACAAAAATTTACAAAGCTTTCCAATGAACAAGAGAGCTACACAACAAACACTTGCATTCTGTACCTTTCGCTGATGAGGAGTGTCTGATAGATTTTTTGCTGATGAGACCTGTTCGCACGGATATTCTTCCTGGAGACATGGAGAGATTTGCTGACGTCCATGATTGCGTCTTTCCCTCACAATTGACTCCCAACCTGCTGTCAAATCAACTTCTGGATCCGTAGCCGACGAATTATTAGCAAGACCTTGATCTCCACCAGATTTTGCTTCATACTTCACGAAATTGCTGTAGAAAGGGTTATAGACCTTCTTTCCCGGGAGCGCCATGTCCAATACTTAATACAAGTGATAATAGTGCGTATTCTCTCTAGAATTTACACACAAAGAATTATCACACACTAATTACTGTAGATCTAATACTAGAACCTACCGTTCACTTATTCCACTTCTTTTCCTACTAACTTTTTTATTATCACCTCACACTTTACAACACAGCATGACGCGCGAAATTGAATAAATAATATTCCTGATAGGACACATCGACTTTTTTTGTAAAAACTTGGTACCCTTGTCTCCCTTTTAAAGTCTTTTACCAAATTCTACATTGATCACTGCATAAATGTTAACAATATTACAAAAAATAACAAACACCAGTTTCCCTATCCCAGTGCTCAAACAGACTAATTCAGCTGTGATCAGAACTGATTAAATGGGTTGTAAAAGTGTATTTGTCAGCACAAGTGTGTCCACACAAGTTGCAACGCCAAACATCCGACTCGGAGTGCAGTCCTTTGTGTATTAAATGGAGAGTCTGGTCCATAAACACTATGCCACAGGGAAGACATTCCAGAGGTTCTTTGACCCCACCTGGAGAAGTGCTTATGCACAAACTGTTGGTGGTGGAGGTGGTGGAGATGGTTCTGGCTGTGCAGTAGTCGATTGGCAAGTCTTCCAGCAGGTTGGAGCGATTGGCTTGCGGCTCATTGGCTGAACTGATGGAGGAGGAGGAGGCGGATGGAGAATGCGTAGACGAGTGTTCCTCGTCCAGGCAGTTCTGAATTCTGGCTTCCGAAGAGGAGGAGGTGGTGGAGGACAGGCAGTGTGAGGTGGCACTAGACAAACTGTTGGCTGCATTTGTCCACAATTGCATAGATGGCATGGAATGCCGGTGTTTGTTGGACTGAAAACAAGTTGCATGACTAGTTGCTCACAGTGGTTGCATTGCTTACATTAAAGTCGTTTTGAGCAGAAGCTAATTTGGCCAACAAATCATACGAGTTGTATCCATTGAACATCTATAAAAGACTATTTTAGTATTAGCCAACGTTGTAACACTGGACATATTTGAAAAATGGTCGAGGCATGAGACGCCGCTTTGAGACGCCGTTTGGGACCAAGGCAAGAAAAAACATTCCGATTGTATACTAGGGCCCAGTGATGGTGATGGATCTCTTATTTCCAAAGAGGTATAAAACTTTGGTTTAATAAGCCCATGGGTTACAGAAAAGATGTTAGTTAAATCAAGGTTGGACCGTATTGGACCAAATATTGGTTTCACTAAAATTTTTTTTTGTTATCCTGTAAATCATGGTCCATAATGACCAAAATTAACTAACCAATCCTCGGCAATCAGGGCTTTTGGACCTCGGCAAAAAGCTTTGCGCAAACGGCAATACCGAGAAGGCAGACCCCAGTGTAGAAGATGCACTAGTGGATTCACCACAAAAATGACTTTCACTGGACTTGATCACTGAGCAAGGGCCAATCTTTACATCTTCTTTTTTTGACAAATCCTCAGCCATTCTGGGAGACATGCTTGGTTTGGGTGACTTGGCCTCCACTTTCAAAAGACTATCCATACTATATCCCAGTGGAGGACTAGTGCTCGGTTTAACCTTTTTGCCTCCAGTCAGCCTCCTTCTTTTAGCTGCAGAAGGAACAAATTTAGACTCTTCCGACTGCAGACTCTCGCTTGCAGCAATTTCTGAGCCATTAGAGATGAGCTTTAGAGCAGTGTTGACCATGTCCAATTGTTCGGGCGAGAGCGGAGAAGCCACCTCTGTTGACATCAATGACTCATGGCTGGATGGACGTTTTTGAGAAGAATGCTGAAAGATAATTTTTTAAATAACATACTCAAATTCAGTGAGTAAAAGCAGAAAAAATGTGGGAAAACCTTATATTGCTTACCTCTATTCCAGCCAAATCGTCGTGTTTGGTTTGGTAGTGAAGCAAAAGACGGCGAGAGTTGGAAAACAACAATGCACAGCGCTTGCAGGAAGCCTAGAAAAAAATTAATACATAGATTTTAATAAATGGATTAATACTGTATTTCCTCTAACAAACGCCCCCCCCCCTCCCCCCCCAAATCAAAAACGTGTTTTTGACATTATGTTTTTGACCAACTTTTTCCTTTTATTTACCTGCTGGGTGGCAGAAATGATGTGCTCATCATCCAAATGTTGTCGTAGAGAAGAATGCTGATGGAACTGCCTAGGGCATTGAGCCACAGGACAGTCAAAATCTTCGCCGGTTTTGATGTGGGTCATTGAGTGTTCTTGCATCTAAAGTCAGCGGGTTTACAGCCACTTTTACAATAGCGGCCAAAAAGGTACTCATTTTTATCGTTTTTAACGTATGAGAAATCTTTACAGGAAACTAAAACAACAGAGGGGACTAAGGCAAAAAAATTGGGTTTCATAGTTGTATAGCACCAACTTGTTTTTACAAGACCAGAAATGGCGGTTAAAGTTCATTATAGCAACTCCTCCCAAAAAGCAGTTTTAACCAATTTTTTGTGTGTTTTAGGGCCTGGAACGTGTAGGAAACATGTTTTTAGGTGGGCGACGGCAAGTAAAAAAAAATTTCACTAAATTTTGATTTTTTGCCTTGGGGGACCAAGGCAAAATTTTTGTTCTTCTGTTGTGATCATTATAAAGCAATCTTAAAAACATAGTCTGAACATAGTTTTGACAACTAGGGCCTACTGCATAAAGAAACTGTGGTATACATACATTTTCCATGCATCCAGAGTCGCTTCCGAGTGATTTGTGTCTAGGGTATGTAGTTGTGCACATCTCAACTCTAAGCCCCCAAGCCTTCGAAAGGGGCACAGGGGGTTGGAGAGTTAAAGATGCGCGCATTCACTTATCTTAGACATGTTTCCGAGTAAGATTAATGATATAAAATGCATATAAAGGCTTTTTTGCCAAGCTCTAGTGAGAAAAATAAATAATAAATAAAAAAATAGGCTGTCCAACTACCTCGAGCACCATTTACCTTGGTCCCCAAGACAAAAAGTCAAAATTTAGTGACAATTTTTTTAACTGCCATCCCCCACCTAAAAAAATGTTTCCTACACGTTTGAGGCCCTAAAGCACATAAAAAATCAGTTAGAACCGCTTTTTGGGAGGAGTTGCTATAACGAACTCCGGCCGAAACGGCGTCAAATTAGCCAGCTTCAATAAGACAATGCATTTTTTCATTGAGCAATTTTTTTGGTCGCTACTGTAGATCAATAAAGATAAATGTTAGATGCATAGATATTGACTGACCTGATCTTTGCGAAAAAAATTCTTTTGGCAAAATCGACACTTGTATGGCTTAACTCCAGTATGCCTCATTCTATGTCGGTGCATGTTGGCCTTTTGACTGAACTGCATTTGACAGATGTCGCACTGATACACTGCAAAAAAGAAATTATTAGATGTGAGAGATGCTTTTTTTTTCTCTTTTTCAAACAATAATTAAGAAATGACACTTACTTTGGCCTTGATGGCGTTCATGTGCTTCCTGAAATAGAAAAGGTTTTAAGAGGTAAATAACAAACTGTTTCAAAAAAACCAACGTTTTAAATACAGAAAGATTCGAGTCAAACACTTTATCATAGTCATGTGGAGTGATTCGCGAAAATTTGACTTTCTCTATCGGGTGAGACAAAATTTCTCGACTGCTTTTAAAATCTAATTATGATATGTGCTCTATCAAACGGAGTGTTTGGAGTCATTTGAAAGTCCTGGAGTTCCGAAAACAGCAGTTCAAGACGTACTTCTGCTGTTTGTAGGCCCCCTCAAAATTTATCGTAATATTAGAATATTTTTTGTTCTTTTTACAACGGACTACTATCATAGCAAATAACAATCTCTTTTTCATATTGCGTAACTATTTCAACGGATAACACGAAGAAATGTGTGATCAAAGATAGAACAAGATATCAGGTCCCTTGAAGCGCTGACGCCAACAGAAATCGGATACGTAGCCTTCAAAAAGTCCTCGCCGTCTCAAATTCATGCTTGTGGCGTCTTTTAAATTTCTGTCAAAGCTGTTCGTGAGATTCGTGTGGGCACCCGTTTCAGGATCCACGAAAGCGACAGAATGATTAAAAGTTAAATGATTGTGAAAGAAAGATAAGGCAGACATTTTTTACAAATAACTTTTGAGAGCGTCGACAAACAGCAGGAGTACAGTCGAGTCTCGATTTAGTGTAGTCTCGATTTAGTGTATATCTCGATTTAGTGTATATCTCGATTTAGTGTATTTTTTCCGGTCCCCAGCACCTACACTAAATCGAGACTCGACTGTATTTCGATTTGGTGCATATTTTTTCCGGTCCTCAGCGCCTACACTAAATCGAGACTTGACTGTACCATAAAACGATTTAAAGAAACAGAAAGCAACGCAGACCTAGCAAGAAGCGGCAGATCGGCCACCGCCAACAATCGGATCAACTGTCGAAAGATCAACAGGAAATTATGCCACTGCGGAGTTCATCAGAAGGAGCACCTCCACAGTTGGAAGCACGTCATTTTGAATGGTAGTTATTGTTGTTGTTGGAATGAAGCTATATACTATTTTATATAGGAGGAAAAGGGCTTTCAAATGCCACCAAACACTCTGTCTGATAGAACACATATCATGATTAAAAGTTTGATTTCGAAATTGGTTGGGGTCTTTTGCCTCACCCGGTAATTTTCGACAATTCTGGGTAGAAAGAGGTCTAGATAGTACCCCCCTCCAAAATATTCTCGGGATATTTGCTTTAGCACTCGTTATAAACAAATAACCCACCAAATGACTTTTCATGTGTTGGCTCATGAATGTGGTAAAATTGCAGTGAGGACATGAATGTACGGTTTTCTCGCCTTTGACACCTCTTCCACTCTTGCCGCCGTTTGTTTTGATGACTGCTGAGAGTTCTTTGGCTGGCAAAGGACTTTTCAATCTGTCTTCTTGCAATTCCTTTACTTCCGCTTCTAAGCTATTGTCGTCTTCTGTATTAGTTTTGGGGCTGGCAATTTCTGAAGAAGCCAAGCTTCCTCCATTGGTAACCAATCGGCTGAAGTTGGCAAAATTGGCTAGTAGTTTGGCATTTTCTAGCGCTATCTTTGCAGGTTCGTCCATTTGAGGCTCCATTTTTACAGTTGTCAATCCACCACACTCTTCTTTCTAAAAAACGTGGAAAGGCTATAATATGCAGTCAGCAGGTAGTTTTGCTAATATTGCATTCAAAAAGCCATTTACGATGGTGAACAAGTTAATCTCAACACCCTTACTCACTTCAAATACTAATCGCCAAAGGACAGGAGAGTCTGAACAAAAGTTGGGTGATATGGGAGGACCATTGCAAAAGGGCGGCATCAATAGCTTTATAGCGCCAATAAATTAATGAAAAATGGCTTATTATATATTTATATACTGTTTCGTAGCTGGCGAAAAGTGTCTTTATATGCATGGCAGTAGAATGCTAAGGTATCGCCAAGAATAAGCAAACAAAGTCGTGCAAGTTCAGCCTATTTTACCTCACATTTGGCTTGTTCTCAACGATATAACTTTGCTCTAGCGTGCCAACTATCATTTGGTAACAATTTCGCTCAACTAAAAAAAGGACATAATGGTAGATAAAGTAGCAAATTTAAATAGTATGAGGTGTGAGTCTTAAAAAAAAAAACTAGGTGATAGAAGGCTCTCAATTACCGTCTTCCTTATGAAGACAAGATTAAGAAGTTTTGTGGTAAATAATATGGTTTGCTCTTCAAAAGATTAACTGCACAGTCAACACAGTACACTGACGATCAACTTATCCCATGTCAACTGTCCCCAGATCTAACTCCACTTTCCAGTAAACAAAAATCTAAAAGTGAAGTTGGAGTTCAGAGAGAAAAAACACCCCAAATTTAGGTCACTCTCCCCAAAGGAAAACAAACGACTCTGCCTGTCTACCTACTCAGTCATTTACAACCATGAAAAATTGTATGCAGTCGAGAAGATTCTGCCCGAGATCTTCAGGGCAAGATTTCCTTGCCTAAATGCCCATTACCAGGCAGAAGGAAAAGAGTTCAATGCCATTGCACAAGCAAGTCAGGAGGAGGGGAGAAAGCGAGAGCACTAAATGTGGATGTGGCGATGGAGGAGAAAACGGGAGGAGTAGTTGGATAGGAATCTGACCTTGGGCCTTTTAGAAGAAGATTTCTCCTGCCCCTTTCTAATCATCCTTGCTTACTCCCTTTACTCCCATCCATTTTTTGTTGGTTTTCTTTGCCTTTTCTCTTTACCCCACCGCCACCTATTAGAGAATATTGGAGTCAACCGGAGAGAAATGGCGGAACAGTCAGAACATGGATGTGTATTAACTGTAAGACATATGCTAGAGGACCGTAAACTCCCACTTACTTAGAAAAAAGGAAAGTGGACTCTAACGGAGCGTCCACCCCCCCCCCCCCCCCCCCTACTCCTATACTTTTTGGAGAGTGCAATTTAGGGGGTTGTTTAAAACACAGTGCTACCGGAAAGTGACTGCTACAATTGGCTCTGTGGAGACTATACAGTTTACTAAGCCAAATCTTATATTGATCTCATATCATAGAGAAGAGGAAAAATGAAAACATTGCTAATCCCAAATTTTTTAAGCATCCTAGGCAAATTAAAACTAACCAAGGGAATGGGGCAAGCATGCTTCTGCTCCCCTTTTTCATGGTGTTCAATGTGCTGACTGAAGTCGAATAAATTGATGGTTGTGTAGCCGCACTCCACACACGCATTCAACTCTTCCATGTTAGTCGGAATAAGAGGCTCAAAAAATATTGGCCCGTCTGAGTTAGTCTTTAGATTCAGCTGCACTATAGAGACGAACCGCTAGAAGACCTAAAAAATAAAGAGGTTGTGGCAAAATCAACATTTTGCAAGGACAATGTGGTATTACCGTCTTAGAACCCCACGCCCACAAAAATTGCATCAAGCCTCCAAGGGCCCGTCGTCCTCATAAGTGTGTGAATGGGATAAATTTTTTGGGGAGGGTAGTATAGACCACAACACAGTAGAGTCGACAATGCAATAAAGACAATGCAGGTCGCAAACAAAATAGCAATACTCGACGTAGTGCACATTTGCTATAGTGTAATTATTTGGATCTCGATTTGGCCAGTAGGCAAAGAAGTTGCGAAAAGCAAAACCCTCGATATAGTGTAACCCTGGATATAGTGCAAATTCTTTCAGGTATAGAAGGGCTACACTACTTTAACGGCTAAATACATATTCAAGATTTAGACATGCGCTATTCAACACAAGCCCAGTAGCAATGATTTAAAGAAAAAGTCGAAAGCCTATTTTGATGGGGTACATCATTCTCATATAAGGTTACAAAAAATGTAGAAAGGTGCATTAAACTCATTACTTTTTGAGTAAAAGATACTATATCACAAATAAACACAAAATTTGACACCATTTAGCTCAACTTAGAAAAGTAAAAGGCCAGCCAAATCAAACAAATCCAGCCTAGGAAGTATCAACAGAAGAGAGATAAACCATTGGCTGAAAAGAAGAAGTCTTTTTTTTTTTTAATTGTCCAAGTTTTTCTCCGCCCAATCAACAACATAAAAGGAGGAGAAAAAAATCAACCAACTCTTATCTAATCTAGGACATTGGCGAGCAGGAGCACATGAACTACTACAAATAGTGAAATTCCACTGGCATTGTCAAGCGCTAATCAGTAAGATGCAAGCCATAGGACATAAATAAAGGGCATTATTAAGAGTTGAGTGTGAAAGTGGTGTTTGATCCACTCAAATAATAAGCTTTTGACCGACAACCAAACAATCATTAGAGACAGTTTTGGGCGCGAGTTTTCAAGCATCCTGCCAAAAATTACACGCTATAAATATGTTGGAGATTAAAGATACAAAAAAAAAAATCGCCAAGAAACTGATTGATCGAGATTTTTGATTTACTTGGTAAATTACTGATCGCCAAAATCGGACTTTAAATTCGTGGTTTTCTGACCTATGTTTTTTTTTTTGCTTTTTTGTGTCTTCATTGACCAGAGGAGTCTGCTCGATGTCTTTGGCCGCATAGCGGCTCAAAAATGAGGCGAAAATTGTCTAAAAATTTCTAAAATAGAAATACAGTCGACGCTTGATTTAACGGACTCCAAGGGACCGCGCTCAGCCGTCCGTTAAATCGAGCGGCATTCTTAGTGAATTTCATTGAAACCCAACCAATTTGGTCCTTGGATGCGGAGTCCGTTAAATCGAGCATTGACTGTAGACAAAATAAGGATTTACAATTAGCAATTTATGCGCAACCGTTAAGGGCGGCTATATTAAAGTATTAATCTCAAAAATTGAATCAAAGTCTGTATTTAATGAAGGATCCTTAATTCATGCGTACAAATAGTGGGTATGTGTACAAGCCAAATCAAAACGTGCAAGTATCCAATGAAAATATTCTCCTGCCTGTATTAATCTACTCCTGTCCTCCTCGCGCACTTGAAAATTTTGAAAGAGAGGAAGCTGGCCAGAGAAAGGTAATTAAGACATCACCATCATCCAGCAACCTGCCATTGCCTCAACTTAAGCCTCCACTGCTGGCTTAAGAGTGGGTGGGCAGGCCCAAGGACAAACATTGGTGCACTGAGAGAGGCCCGCAACTTGAGTGGCGGCTGAAGAGAATACAATCCAATGGATCCACCATTACTTCCGCCGGCTCCTGTCCACTCATCCAAAGGTCCACTCAAATCAGAAGAGCCAACAACAGGAGAGGGGTCAGTAGCGGCCAATCCTTTACCTTACAATCCACCTTTTGGGGCAGTTCAGCTTCTTCTACAGCTTATCTTAAAACAAATAAGAGAACGGTTTAATGAGCACCTTGAGGATGGCTTTTGTCTTTGATCAAACAACTAATGAGGTTGGCAAAGAAAGATTTTGAGGAGTAAACAAACGAAGGAATTGACCCTTGGAATACAGGTAATAAGGCACAAAAATATGAGAATTCGGTACTACTGTATTATAATCACCAAGTAAATCTTATAAGAAAGTAGAAAGGCTGTATTGAGATGGGAAGGGAAAAACATGGTCCAGTGGTAACTCCCGTGATACATGACCACAATAAGAGCGAAAAATATGGGTTGCAAAATGAATAGACCAGAACCTAAGCCTAGGCCATTCTTCGGTTTTTGGCATGTAGTATTTGCTTAAGGATTATAATCTAGTAGTCGAAAATCCGCTTGGGCAAACTAATGACCAATAGGTTCATCTGCAGAAAAAAATCTTGTGTCTTTTACCTGAAAACCTAAAAAGAACTGCTCTTTGGTTTCTTGCGTTCATTTCACTCCTCAAGTCGGCATCTCCCATAGACATAACAAATATTTTTGAAAGATGATGATGGTAGGCTTCACAAGCCTATCTTTTTCAGAGTCGTATATGATGTAAAGCCCATCTGCAGTGATTTTATGCTAATTTTTCAAATCCTTGAGACCATTTTTCGGACTTTACTTCACACATTCTCTTGGCTAGTCTCACGAGGAAACTGCCCGAGCTATAGACGCGCAATCAGAAAACTTTTTACTGCCATCTTGTAGAGCGTGATCCATATCCTATGTAAGCTAATGTCCGCTCGGGCTCATACAACTTGTTACACCATTAATTGGGGCACTAAAGTTAGCAAAAATACCCATTAGAGGTCAGTGTTTTGTCATACCTTTTTGCAAAATTCGACTTCGAGAAAATGCAATATTTTGACAGTATGTTTTTCTCCTATCTTGTTCAGCATGTAGTAACGGTGTAAAGAGATTGTTAAGCATATGAAAATATCTGCAAAAATAAAAAGACTGCTTTTACATATAGCACAAGCCGAAAATTGGCTATATCGAAAATTTCACCCTTTTGTTGCTGAGTTGAACAGCCACCAAGCTTTTCACATAGTTTTCGACCGCTTTAAGTAAGATAAGAGAAAAAATCCTGTCAACCCTAGTCAACCGTATATTTCACCAATCTTTTTTGACCAAATCTCCAATCCTTTTTGAAAAAAAGATTGCAAAATGTGTTCCTCTTTTGCAAAAGTATTTACGCCTTTGTTAGCCAAACCATTCACTCCTCTTTTCAAATAGAGCCCAGAAAGTTCACAAAAAACGCCTGGCTCTGCTGGCCAATTGAATTTACAATCCACTTGTTGCTTCCTCTTCCACTCTTATCGCACATCCAATCTGCTCTTCTTCAAATCAACCAGGCTTAGTAATCGTAGGAGCAAAAAAAGGAAGAGCAGCATCAGCCGAATAATCAGTAGGACCCCGACCAATTGGTCCACCAACAAAGACTTTTCCAAAAAAAAAAGTCGAAGGACAAAGCGATTTGTCCAAAAGCAAAAAAGAGCTAACAAATGGCATCACTCCGCTCATAAACATTACAAATCAAAATGGCAATTTATTTGGCTACGGTTTTGGAATAGGTAATGAAAAACACTATAGACCAATGTGTGTGGATGGCTCGGTTTTGAATGGTGTACGGTCAGTTCGCCACATGCAATTTTTTAAACCTACTGTCGGTTTCGTTCCTATTTTCGGATAAAATTAGTTGTTGAATTTATTACATAGCTACAAATTCAAAATTCATGGCAAATGATTTCCTACTTTTTGTTGGGTTGCGATATATATGTGACGGAATATATGCGGCGGAATATAATATATAACCATAACCCCTCAATATAACGAGCCCCCGATATAACGGAACCCTCGATATAACGAATATTTTGGCTGGTCCCCAGGGGTTCGTTATATAGTCAAACCTAGATAAGCCGACATCACTAAATTCAAAAAAATGTGTTTGTGGCATTGTGTTTTTGACCTATGCTCTGCTAGTGTCTTCTGGGCATCTTGTATATCAAAATTTAGCTTAGATTCTAGGCTACGTTTTGGTATATGACATGCCCAGAAGATACCAGCAAAACATAGGTCAAAAACACAATGCCACAAACACATTTTTTTGAATTTAGGGGTGTCGGCTTATCCAGGTTTGACTGTATCGAAGTTTGACTGTATTCAAAAAATTGTTCATTCTGAGGCATTATAGTACACAAAAAAACCACAAGAATTCGAATTTGAAAACAGAGTTTCAATAAGTGGCTTGGTATGAGCATAACAGGAAGAGCCTAAGATATAAAACTGAGTTCACAGCTGGCTTTGGTTATATATCAAAAAGCGGGCCACCTTTTAAAAATCTGTTTACAGATTCGAATTTCTGGGGTATTTTTGACTACTTGGGTGCCTCAGAATAAAAAGTTTATTTATATTATAAGTTTTTTTAATATTTAAGAAAAAGTTTCAGAAAATGTAAGAAAGTGACTAGAAGTGATACCCCGCATGGCTTCGTCACTTACAAGGCTGACAATTACGAAGATATGGTCGTCGGTTTGACTTGCACTTGGGAGTACTGAGTCGGCATCTACTTTTTTTTAAGTATTTTATAGAAACAGACTCTGAATAGTTGATGAAATCGAGCCAGGAAGTTGGGTTGTAGATGGGAATAATAATGAGCAACACTATTGCACACTCTCACAATCCCATAAGTCCGTGCAGTAGTAAATGGCAAAAGTATTTGGATATGTATCCCCCTTTCGGTTTTTTTTTCCTCTTCCAGGATAATCCTCTACTCTCTTCAACTTTTGCGATTACATCAATTTTTAGTGGTGGTTGCCCAATTTAGATAGGATTGGGGCCAACCTGTCCTACTAGATTGTGCCTGTATATATGGCTGCACGTCTGTAAATCCCTGTTGATAATTGTAGTAATAAAAGCAGTTTAGAAAAGTTGCATAGACCAGTACGTTTAATAAACGAGACAATGGGTTTGCGACTCTGCTGGAATATTTCCCAACCTTCTTTCAAGAAGAACTCAGGCTGCTTGTTGGCAAAGTAGACTTCCAAATCTTGGCGAATTTCTTTCACAGTAGTGTATTTATTTCCCATGTGAATTATTTTACCAAATCTAGCATTGAAGGAGCTTCTGTCAAGATAGGCCATTTTTGGTAGCGATCGGTTATAAAAGCAGAAAAGCCGATACAGGTGGCGTGATGCAACAAAGTGATGTTTAAAGTCAATTTTTCAGCAGAAAATGACTAGGCAAAATGTTGTGCTTGATCATATCGGGGGATTGATGGAAGTTGTGATTAAAATCTTTCTCCCACCACTTATCCTACCTTTCTCAGTGGACTTATCAGGAAGATGGCATAGAGACCACTAATTTGTGGTGGAAAATATTTATTATCCATAATCTTCTTCCCAAACAGTACTCCTCCTCCTTGCTATTAAACACCGCAATCAGCCAAGGCCATCTTTTCTCCTCCTCTTCAACATTATGTGTCCAAACAAAAAAGTGTTTAAGAGAGTTTAGCAGCAAAGCAGAGGATATTAGATAGTTGCAGGGGCGTCCCTGCACAATTATGGCAGTGGCCTTTCCACTACTTTTTATAGGTTTGAGGAGTGAATGAATTAGAAGAAACGAAGCATGAGATCGAGAAAAAAAAAGAGCAAGCAATAGAGAATATTTTCCAATAAGTTCATCTACAAAAACAGAACAAAAATTTCCAAGTCTATTTAGTTTATATGTCTATTTAGTAAAGTTCTCTTTAGGAGACATAGTATTGTTAGATACTGAAACTACAGGAGATATAATAGACTTGGCATGTTCAGAGCTTTTTTACTAGTTCTTCTTACTTTCTTACTAAGAGGTCTAAAGTGCATCCTGGAGGATAAGGCTGTACACCATCATTTACGCGAAAATTTGTTACGAGGAACATTTGTTACGCCACAATATACCGTTACATATACCGTATTTCCTCTAATAGCTCGCCCCCCCCCTAAGGCATTGTGTTTTTGACCCACTTTTTCCAGGTGTCTCTCAGGTAACTTACTACTTAACTTGTAGCTTATTGTCTTAGCTACAATTTGGGTGGTAAGTTGCCTGAGAGACACCTGGAAAAAGTGGGTCAAAAACACAATGCCAAAAACACGATTTTGAATTAGGGGGGGAGCTATTAGAGGAAATACGGTACTCATTTACAGCACTCGATTTTTTAAAAGGTTTTTTTTATTCTGAGGCCCCTAATTAGTTGTTATGATGTTTTGAATAAAAAACAATAAAGAGTAGTGCATATTAAACCTTTGAAAAAAAAACAAGACTTATAAGCCTACCTAATATATGTAAGCATCTAAGCTACATTTTAATACATGCCCAAGACGCACCTACATAAATTTCTTCATCTAATTTTATTTTGATGTTTTTATCATGTATAAAAGCTTTGACAGTTTCTTCATGAAGCGTATTTCTGATACTGGTCCACTGAGCTTTGGACAACGCGAAAACGCGCTCAACTACTGCGTTTATCGACTGACAGCTGTGCTGTTTGATCACTGATTTTCTCATGCTCGTCAAGTTGATGTCGCAATTACATGGAACACAATAACCGTGGAAATCACCTTTTCCTTTTCTGATCCCCTGAAACCTTTTGCAAAATCGGGCTTGTACTGACTCTTGCGTCTCGGGTTACCCATTAGAAAACTTCAAAAAAAAAGTTTAAAAAAGGACAAAACAGAAAAAATGACATCAAGCAATATATAAAATGCTGTTTAAACATAACCGTTATTTCGTCAAAAAATGGTTCCGCAAACGAAAATTTTCGTTATAATGATAGCGCGGGAAAAAATTTGTAAACTTAAAGCCGTCTTTCTGCAGTTTGCGGCACAATTTTGAAAATAAAGTACGCTTTTTCGAAATAAAGTACATGTCTTTATATAAAATACATAAAAATTTCTAAAGATTTAGAATCTCAAATAAAGTACAAATCTTTAACTAAAGTACAATTGGCGACCCTGGATAAATAGTATTTAGAAAAGATTTGCCTAAAAAAATGGATGGATCTCATTTTTAGCAGCTTAGACTCCAAACGGTTTATCTACTGCAATGCGTCCTTACTTTATTCAATAATAATTATGTGCATATGAAATACCAACAAAGAAAATTGACGGAAGATTTATATTTTCCTGAAAAGTTCGGGAAAATTGCAAGGTACTACTGTCAACTCAGGTTATAAGTATATCCTTGATACAATGGCATCCTAGGGCAGGTTCCAAGGGAGGGGGGGGGCGTTGTTCATTGTGGCATGCAAGATGATGGATGCCTTCCGCAATACTTGCTTTTTGTACGCCACTATTGGGAGTGATTGGCTCGGCAGAGGTTTGACAACGAGTATTTAGGTAAAGTAAAGAAAGGTAAGTTAGAGGATAATAAAACTAATTCTTAGTCGTACTGTTGACTACGTTATTCACATGCTTTGAAGTCTTCTGATCAACGGAAATGGCTGACTTCCTTATTAAATGACCGATTTCGCATGTAACGTTGATTTCTTGTCGGTAAACTGTGCAGTGAGCGTCGTTTCCTGGCATGATTCCGCTAAATTTTTAGCATATTCTTACCTGAAGTTGTACTTCCTTGCTGAGTCATCCTAACTAGCCAAAAATCGGTCAGGATCATCGAACAAAATCTGCGGGTGTGTAAATAAACCAGATATAAAAGTAAAAAAATAATACAGGCAAAAGTTTTGTCTTGAAGGTAAACAAGACAAAAGTTTGGAAATAAGCATCTCTAGAAGGCCTTCTAAAACCTCAGCAGAGCACTACTACCAATAACTTCAACGGTGTTTCTCAAAACTGTTCCATGCCACATCATTTACTTGAACTACAATATTGCAAAGGCAAAAAAAAAATTCTCCACTTCTTCTAAACACTCGCTCCCTATCAAGGACGTTTTCCAAATTGGAGACTCAATTGCCCAACTGACAGGCAACAGCCACAGAAAAGAAGAATAAAAAAAGTCAAGGAAGGTAACAAATTTGGGACTATTCCTGACTTCCACCAAAACAATTAGTTGAGTCGGCGACGTCGGCGAAACCTACTCCAATCCAAAATGGGGTGGTGGGGCAGGAAAGTAAGCGGTGGTGATTGGCCCACAAGAAGAGGAAAGAGGTGCAGAAATACAGGAAAATTGATCTTGAGAAGAGCAAGAAGGCAAACGAAAATCAGCTCCAATTAAGGAAGAATTAGTGGTGGAGGGGAGAAGAGCAGTCCTTCAACAATTAAATCATTCCAAGTAAAAGTTTCTTCTTCTCACTCCTTTCCCTACTCCACCCCTTTTGTGCTGCTGCTGATGCACATCCATTGATAAGAAAAAGAGATGGACTTTTGGCCTTGGCGAGCGGAAATTTTTCTATCCAGAAGAGGGGCACAGGCCTGCAGGGGTCATCATCAATTACTTGGATTGCGAAGAAGAGTATTTCTCCAAGGACTTCACTACTAATTTGTCCTTCAAGGAGCAGAAGTGAAATGGTTTGCAGAAATCGCTGGCTGAAATGGTCATTTGCATCCGTTTCAATGATAGCTATGAAATTGGAGAAGACTCATGCAAAAAAGGCTCAAATTGGAATTCCCGTCAAATTGATAAAACTCGATCATCTCAACGATTCTTCAATAAACTTTTCTGCTGTTTTCTTTCCAGCGTATGGTCCTAAACCTTTTTTTTTCCAATGAGATAATAAAAAACTCGATGTTGTAGAAAAAAAGTTGGAGAAGGGTGCCTTTCAATAAAATAAGTGATAGTTCCATTCAAATGTCCTTTTTTTCTGACAACATCAAGTCATTAAGTACCTCATAGGAGGAGTATATCCAGAGCCATATGCTGAAAAAATGATAAAAAAAAAATTAGGGAAAAACATCTGAGATACTCAATTTTTAAAAAGTGACGGGTTAAATCACTATTTTGATGGGAAATAAAAAGTCGTAAAAACCAAACCACACAGATATAGTGCTAGGATATCTTTATAAAGATGTTAAAAAATGTTATTTGGCTTTTATTTGGCCCAAAAGCGGGTAAGGCTTAGTGATACCGCGTTAAATCAAAAATTTGATAGGGTAAAGTACGGACTTTGTCCCAGAAACATTAGATTAGCTAACCTGTATGTTGCTATGTACTGGATTTGCAATGACATAATATCAATTTTATTATTTTTGATGGAGTGCTATCTTCAGCTTGCACCGCCCAATGCACATTTAAATTCAGGTTTGATTCACTTCCTATATATATATCTCTCTCTATCTTTTAAATGACGATGTAAAAGCAGGAAAAGGAAGAGAAAGTTCGTACACTCACTCTTTCGCGCATATTTTGTTGAAAAAGAAGAAAAAAGGGTTTGGACATTGTTAGTTTGTCGTGCAGACTTTTCAAACTGTCCTTTGGAAATAGTCAGCGTGGATACACACTTATTTCACAATAAACAGCTGCCAATGCAAGTCTATATTTGATGAAGCGAACAACTTTTTGTTATAAAACATAAAAAATGGTTAGTCCTATAAAAAACAAATTTTGCAGATCAATTCTTTTCAACTAACATTAATTTAATCTTTTAAGTTTAATGAGAAATGTAAAAAAGTCGCTTTTCCAAACCCAACACCCCCATACCATAAGGCCCCACCCCTTTTGATTTAAAATCGTGTTCTTGGCATTCTGTTTTTGACTCAACTTTTCCAGGTGATTCTGAGGCGATTTACCAACCAAATTTTAGCTTCTTTTCTCAGCTTCAATTTGGTTGGTAAATCACCTGAGTGTCATCTGAGAAAGTTGAGCCAAAAACAGAATGCCAAGAACACGATTTTAAATCAAAGGGAATGGGGCCGGTTCTACTCCGTGTCCAAAAATTGCCTTGGTCCCCCCTGTCGTTTTTTTCGATAATTTTTCAAAATTTGTGTCCCCTTTCTCATTCATCTGTAAGGGACATAAGGAAGACCAAATGATTGAGACACTGGACAACATTTTTTTTTCTTCTAGTGTCTTTCTTGCGGTTTTTAAAAAAAACACGAATAGCTGCACGACCTGCTGACAGAAAACATTGTTGTGGCAAAATTTTACATCTTTGTCAGTTTTGATTTTCAAAAGTGGCTGGGAAACACGATAGAACATATAGCAGAGCATCAAACTTACACAGTCCACAAATGGCTTGGATTGGCAAAGAGGTCAATGGAGAAACCTCTTCTTTCTGGTTTGTTTTGTATACAAACACACGCATATTCGGTTGCTGCTCCTCACTCTCTATGTATCATATTACTTATTGGACAACACCTACTTTTTTGCATCTCACAAATATTTGTGAACACCAACACTCCCTTTTCAACCAGAAAATAAACATCCTGGAAAAAATGTCTACTTCTGGAAGTGCAAATTGAACTGGCGGCCATTTACACCAGCATCCAATGCTTTAAACTTTAAACAATAAGAGACTTGTGGTCTGCTCAGCCTTTTGAAGCCGTTTATGCAGGATCGCGTGAAAAATATCTGTGCCGAGACCCGCCTTGAATTATGAAGGAGTTAGTTTCCTCATTGCTCCACACTTTATCAGCTCGAATTGTGTTATACATAAAGAATGGTTCTCAGTGAACGCTAGTTACTTAACTCGAAATAAAGCCAAAGGAGCGGGAATAAGTATTTTCGTGTGTTCAGCCAAGCTTTTTTTACGCAGGGTACTGCAAGGCTGAAAAACGGCTCCGACTTATGGGGTATTCGTTTGCATTTTTGCAAAAGATGATTTAAGAAATGAAAGCCGGAAAAACTTACACACTAATGAAGTAAACAAATGGTCTAGATCACTGTGTGGTCTCGTGTCTATAATTACTCTCGTTGTTATTATAGGTCGTTGAAAAAAATTTTGTTTTCTTCGGGACTGTAGTTTCTGGGTAGGGTTGGGTTTCCGGCTAGGGTTGGGGTTTCTGGTTAGGGTAGGATTCCGGGTATGGCGTCCCTGGAGCCCTACCCAAAACCCCAGCCCTACCCAAAACCCCAGCCCTACCCAAAACCCCAGCC
>BBSZ01001642.1:431-13705 GCA_000981365.1 Subanguina moxae | reverse complement strand
CATTGCAGTATTAGACATATTGTGTTTTTGACCTATGTTCTGCTAGTGTCTTCTGGACATGTTATATACCAAAATGTAGCCCAGATTACAAGCTACATTTTGGTATATAACATGTCCAGAAGACACTAGCAGAAGATAGGTCAAAAACACAATATGTCTAATACTGCAATGGGTCGTTTTTGACCCATGCCGTAATTCTAGTGTTAATAAATAAATTTTAAAAAATCTCCCCTACTACAGAAAAAAGTAGACTAGTGGGTTTATATAATTTGATAGATGGTCTGCAAATTACATAGCACTCTTTCCCCTTTCAGCCAACCATTGAAGTGGCTGGAGGAGTGTAGTCGTGGCATTTATGCCCAAGTCTACCGCAAATTCACACACGTCTCCCCGCCACCTTGTGTCTGCTCCACTATCGGCCAGAAATAGACTCACCTTGATGAATAAATGATTATTATTCGGGTGCTGCAGCATCAAAAGTCTTTGCCCTTTGGCTTTTACTACACTCACTTTTGGGGGCTTTAAAAAGGTAGAAATAAGAAAAAAAGAATTGAAGGCAACAAAATTAGCTTCTAAAATAGCAAAAAATTTGAGTTCCATTTTGTTTTTTTTAGTTGACTGCCTTTGCCTGCTTTTTTAGAGAAAAAAAAGCAGAGAAAATGGTCAGGCAGTAGCGCTAAAAAAGACTAGACATCCACAACAAAAAGTGGGACTCAAGCAAGATTGTTGTTGTTGGGTGGTAATGGTGAACCCTTATTCTGGTCTCAGACGAAGGCGAAAAAGAGGTCTGGTGCAAAAATAAATAAATGAATGAATGAGGGAAAATTGGGTTGGCTGGCAAGAGAGACAGCCTGCCACTCTTGGCTATATTTAATATAAAAAAACGGGGGCTAGAGAAACAGGAGCGTCACTGATCTTTGAGCTGAAAAATAGTGTGAGCCAGACATTTTTTCTTGTATGACTGGAAGAAGAGAGAGAACTGTGGAGTGTGATAAAAGAGTTTTTTTGAGACTTTGAGACAGCAACAAATTTGAAAATGGAGGAAAAGGCATAAACTTTAGTTTTTTTGTTGTGTGCTAACGCAAAAGTAATAGAAATAAAAATGTAAAAAAATAATTAAAGTGTGAGCCGTCCAAGTCAAATCCCACGCAACAGTCATGTACTTACACTTATTCAGTTTTTCGACTTCTTGTGAACCAAGAAGTTCAGGTTTAAGTTTTTTTAATTCCTGCCTTTTAGTTCATTAGTTTTACTTCAATTTTTTAAAATAATTTTTTGACATTAATCTTTCTAAAGCAAAAATAGTAAGGAACCTGAATTTACTAGTTTTTTTTTTCTCAAAAAGTCAGCATTATTGTCGTCAATAAAGCTAAGTATATTTTTAAAAAGGGTTTTGTTCTAGTTTTTCTAGAGTTTTCCTTAAAGCAAGGTTTGCCTTTTTTAAGGCGAAATTTTTGAGTTGTCTAAAAAAAGTGGCAAATCAAGAATCCTTACAATTTTTTGCTTTAGAGAGATCTACATGAACATTGGCAAAAAAATATTAAAAATTGAGACAAAAGGATTGTCGGTCTTACCGGCGGATCCAATTATTTGGGGTGAGGGGTTAACGAGGTTTGACTGTATACACAGTTATCAGTCAACCATTTTTACAGTCAAACTTTTAGATACAGTTATGTGATTATTGCATATAATGATCAGCACTCATTAGTTCAGGGTTGCCAAGTGCCCTAATTTCTTAGTACTGTGCTGATTTTGGGGGCAATGATCTTGAGAAAGACTTTTTGGTACTTATGGGTTATCCGCTCGCATTTTATAAAATTTTCAAGTCGTTGTTAATCAACATCTTTTTACACGTGGATTCCATACACAGCTTTTGCGCAAACAACTAAGCCTTAGGCTTAGGGTAGGCCAGCGTAGGTCAGCCATGAAGCAACGTACACGATTAATCCATTGTTGCAGTCAATACAATAAATTTTATAAAAATGCTGGCGGATAACCCATAAGAACCAACTTTTTTGTTGGCTTGCTGATCCTTCTGACTTTTGATAAAAATTGCTGATTTTGGCCAAATTTCCAAAATTAAAAATTGCACTGAAGCTAATAATAAACTGTTACTTTGCTCCGTTTAATTTCTTGATAATTCCGCAGAGATCTCCGCAGCTGGCAGTTTTCCAAAAATAAAATGACATTTTTTGCTTTATTATAGTTTATTATAGCCCAGCTAAGCTGAAATCCAGCCGAATTTGAAATTAAATTTTTTGATGAATGAGGTCATTAGCACACAGTTAATAATCAACCATTTTACAGATAATCCTTATACAGTCAACAGTACACTATTGTCATAATAAAACTTAAATAAGAGTTAAGAATGGCTGTTTCAAAAACTACTTTTAATGATTTTTTAGATTTATAGGCTTTCTATAACGGACGAGAATTCCCCTTTAACTTAGAGCTTAAAAATAAGTCTAGAAAGAAATAATTAAATAAACATAACTTTTAGGTTTGGGTTATCAAAATGCATTATTTAGCACGTTGCCGAGTTCCATTCTATGAACTGTCTTCGAATACAAGGGACTATAATTAAAAAGAGAATGCTTCAAAAAAAGATTGTAGCAGTCTATAACCTGAAACATCACATCATTTTCACAGCCAAATTCAAGTATTTAATTAAAGAGGAAAAAACCCCACTCCACAGTACAACAAAAAAACGGCTTCTTCTTTGGGGGTTAGGAAGGCAGGAATGTGAGGCTTACTGCTCACACATCTCTGCATCCATCCTTCCACTAACACAGCAGCAGAAAAGAGCAAGAAGTAGAAAAACTTGTTGTGTTCATAAAAAAGAATTGAGAAGGATAAAAATTGAAGAGAAAAAGGAACTTTTTTTAAGGAACACTTTATTATTGGATGAAAAACGAGTTGTGCAAGGGTTTGTTGCTTGGATGGGTGTTCTAAAAGTAGGTAAGAATCTCTCTCTATTTCCGGGATGCAGAGATTGTAGAGCCAACCAGAGGGTGGTTTTTTAAAAATGACTAGAAGTTTTTAAACAATGGCCCGGATCTAACAGTACTGATCTATGCTTATGAAAATACAAAACCACCAAACAAATTTGCTAGAAAAATGGGGGTCATAGTTGTAAAAAGAGATCGTTTTGCATGTGAACGGAAAAAAAGAATTACTGGTGAATAAATGGGTGCGAAAAGCCCGAAGGGAAAGAACGGTTAAAGAAGGATGGTCATGAATGAAACACCGATCCCAGCTTTAAAAAGAGGTTTGGATACACTTTAGACTACCCCATTAATCAAGTTTTTGTGAGATGAAAACCCCCAAAATTAAATATTTCGGATAAAAAAACTATAGGGTAAAACTCAAATGGGTTATTCTGTGCTCACGTAAAACGGTGAAAAGCCAAACGAAAATATGGGTCTTGTGGAGCAGAGCATTGGCTTTCCGGATATACTAAAAGCGTCGTCAAATATATGGAATTGTCCGGAAAAACAAGAATGGAAAAAAACCTGCAGAAATTATTTAACTACTCAATAAAAGACTTCAAAGGTTTTTTTTGTCCATCATAAACAGTATCAAAAGTTTTTAAATTGTACGGTCGCCTCTGGATATAACAAACCCCTAAATTCAAAAAAATGTGTTTGTGGCATTGTGTTTTTGATCTATCTTTTGCTGGTGTCTTCTGGGCATGTTATATACCAAAATGTAGCTTATAATCTAGGCTAAATTTTGGTATATAACATGCCCAGAAGACACCATCTCCGAGAAAAAAATATGGAAGAGTACCGCGTGCATTAGGCGGATTTGAGGAATTCGCGAATCGGAGAGGTCAACCATAAACTTGCATCGCTGTTTCGTCCTGGTGCCCCAATATCCACAGCTATGAAACGCGAGTCCGAGTCAGCAAAGGCCAGCAGCACTATAGAATTGAACTTCTAAAAGTTGATTTAAGCTCGTGACTATTCTTATGTTTACCTTGTAGATGTAGAAGAGTGCACCTACATGATCAGGCTGAACAATAGCGATATGCTTCCTATCGATGGCACCTAGAGTCCTGGGAAATCGCCTTTGCTCCAGGCACTGCACTGCGTTCCTGAGTCAAGTAGCGCGGATTGGAATCGGCAGAAATTCAGCTTGCATTGATCCAATAATCACTGAAGCCAATTCTTTGCAGATTTCGTTAACCGTGTAGTCGCCTATTGCAAAAAGAGCCACCAACGCCGAATAAGTAAGACCAAAGGCTAAGAACCTCAATCAGAATAATTGCTTTGGCTCCACGAGTTGATAAACTTTAATCACCTGAGAAACACTGCTACCCTTTTTCTTCCTGCAATGGGGCGTAGGTGTGTGGGAGCGTGAAAATTAAGACGATAGCTCAACTAAAGTTATTTAATTAGCTTCTAACAAGTAACACTAAATCTTGCTCTGCAGTAAAGATCTTCGAATTCTGCCTTCGTCACTCGAAAAAATCGCTTCATATCTCTTGCTTCTGGACTATTGTAATAACGCCAGAAAGCTCTGAATGATTGCTTTTTTTTTTGAGCCTCTTTTAGATGAGCGAGTCTGATGTAACTTCTGCTTTTTGCTTGGTTTTGCATCCACCGCCAGGTCACTGCTTGCTCCATCATTAGTATTAGTTTCTAGTCTCAAGCCTTCCTAAAAAGCACAGTTAGATAAAGAAAGATAAGAACACAATAAAAAATGTTATATTAAACAATACTTTTGGGAAAATCGATTTAGTATATATCTCGATTTAGTGTATATTTTTTCCAATCCCCAGCACCTACACTAAATCGAGACTTGACTGTAGTACCAAAAAATTTATAACCACAATATCACCTCCCCCACTCCACCCCCAAAAAGAAGAATATAGATCAGCCGTTTAAAATAAATTTTTATGAGCCATAACAATATGCCAGATAAAAAATTCATTGAAAAATACTACTGAAGTCTGTTCATTCTATAGGTTAACCAGACAAATGGAATAAAACAATATATTTTTCCGCATCAATGAAAAGGACTTAACACATCTAGTGCCGAATCGTGGCTCATCAAAAATTTAAAACAACTTTAGAATAACTTGGATACAATATAATTTGCAAATAAGCCATGTAATTTAGTTGCCTGCTTAATCACTAATCCAGTCTTTCTCCAGCAACTAGCACACTCTCCAGCTAGACACCTTGCTGCTAACCACTTGAAAATAATTTTGAGAAAAAGCTATTTTGGAAGTACTTTGATTTTTCCATTAATTAATTGTTGGGGTGAAGCAAGCACACCTTTCTGGTCAATTTAAATGTCGCCGGCAAGTTGGTGTGTGTGTGTGTGTGTGTGAATTTATTTTTTACATTCTGTCTGGTCCTTTCACTCTTTCCATTTAACTTTAGCTAATTATAAATAAATAAGCAATGGCACCAAGTTAGCTTACATTTCCCGCCTGAGAACAAAAAGCAGTCTGATTTGCAAAGCCATAAACTGCAAAGGGACTCATAAAAAACCAAAAGGTTTATAGACAATTTAGTCTAATTAAATGCGTGCATCAAAATTTTTAATTTGGCCAAAATTTGCACATTTGAAATAAAAAAAAGACTAATTGTTATTGAAAACTGCAGGGTGTGCACCAACTATCTGAGTACCTGACACCAACAGAAGTCCCACATTTTTTGGGCATACAACTAAGCCTTAGGCTTAGGGTAAGCCAGCATAGGTTAGCCGTGAACTAGCAATGCAGTCGCCTCTCGATATAACGAACCCCTAAATTCAAAAAAATGTGTTTGTGGCATTGTGTTTTTAATCTATTTTTTGCTGGTGTCTTCTGGGCATGTTATATACCAAAATGTAGCTTATAATCTAGGCTACATTTTGGTATATAACATGCCCAGAAGACACCAGCAAAACATAGGTCAAAAACACAATGCCAAAAAAACACATTTTTTTGAATTTAGGGGTTCATGGTATAGCTGCTTCTCTTAAAAAAGGGTTTAGTTGTATTAACTAGGCTTCAGTCTTCCATTCGGCTATAAAATTAAAATGGGCACCTGTTGCTCGTTTAAGCCGCCACTAAAACAAATAGCCAAGCATTTTTAACTTTTGAACTCCTAGTACAATATTTTTATAAGCTAATCTAAAAATGTTTACATGTGCAAAAGCTCATTTGTATCCCACTTTGCAGCTTAGTAAATTGTAAATGTTTATCATGAAATTCAGTTAAGATCTGGCTGCTGCAAAAAGCCGTCTTAATCCACTCTACCGGAAGCTTTTTTTTTATTTTGTTGAAGTCAGTTGAAAGTCTGAATCGAAGAAGGAAAAGAAAGAATACAGCAAGTAGAATACTAATTTAAAGCGGCATTTATCTATTTCCAAAGCCCACAGTTTGCCATTCTTTCGGCTTTACCTTTGGTCGTTGTTTTCAGGAGGGGTTCAAGAGTACATAGCAGGCCTATGCTGGCCTCCGGAGGGGAGGCCAATTTCTCAGGTTTCCTGCCTCCGTCGGAGGCCTGAGGCGCAAAAAAAATTTACCAAAAATTGACTTTTTGCTTTGGTCCTCCAACCAGGGCAAAAAATTTTGGAGGGGGAGGAGCGTATAACACAGTGATATCAAAATTATTGGGAGAGGGACTATATCGCAGTAAAGCCAAATGGCCCATGTGTCTAGACTCTACATAGAGGAAAATGATGGTGGTATTGGACCATCTCTCTTGGACTACTGGGCCAAGGTGCTGTCATCGCACTAAAGCGCTACCATCTGGACACATTTTTGGGGAGATGAGATTGAACTGAAGAACACATGAGGTAGATTTTGTTTTTAATTGAAATTGAGGCAGAATAAGTCACCTGCATAGTTTCTTGAGTTCCCGTCTTACATCCATGCCGTGCTTCTTTTTCCTCTGCTTGACTCCACTGCTTGCAGAACATTGTTGGGCGGCTCTTTCTCAAACTTCTACTCAAACTTAAAATAAAACTATTTAAGGAGAAAAAAGTGGTCCACAAAACATGTATAATTACTTAAGGTGGTCTAGCTAAAACCTTTGTTAATTGTACCTTTCGACAAAATAAATAGTCGCAAAAAGGGTGTCTTGCCTAAATAGCCTTAAGACCACAATCACATGCCTGAGAAGAAAAACGAAAAGGTAGCACAAAGTATGTCAGACTGCCGGGTAAGTCTGCTAGTGGTTGAGAGCAAGAACTGGAGCATGTGAAAGTTTGCCCTGAACAACCAACAACCAATAATACACACATCTTATAAGAGTTTTTTTAATTAAAGCCTAACTAAATGAAGCCATTTAAAGCAGGATTAATGATGCTTGGAAGGTAGGCATTCCCTGGAGACTAGCCAAAATATTCGTTATATCGAGGGCTTCGTTACATCAAGGGTTCGTCATATCGATTTTGACGTGTCGAGTCGAGTCGGACGTCGAAATTCGAAAAATATCGACTTTTCAACGTGAAAAGTCGAAATTGACGCGTCAACTCAACGCCGTGAAGTCTACAACCCTATTAAGGGCATAAAAGCAGTATCGGTGGTGGTAATAATGCGGCGCGCTTTCCAAATTTGGCTGTGCTGGCACGCAAACACTTTCGACCTCTCTATCTCCAGCGTATCATCTGAGCAATGTTTCCAAAGGCTAGACTTCTGTTCCCCAATTATTTGAGATCTCGTCTGGCAAAACAAACAGCAACCAAACTTCTGACAATCAAAGGGGATTTGGCGAAGATTGGACGTGTTTGAATGTCATTGCCCTTTTATGTTGAACGAAGGCATTCAATAATTTGTGTTATAAGGAATATCTATGACCCGGTAAAATTTTCGGGTGATTGAAAAACCGGTTTTTTACCCGAAAACTTGGGGTAACCAACAACCTTAGGTAGGGAGTTTTTCACGGTGAGGTCTTTTCTCCATTAAACGGCTTCTTCCTGCGAGATTTGGGAAGATTTCTTGTTGGAGAGTTCATAATATTCATAATATTTTTTGCGTGTAGAAGTATAAGCTTAAGATGGTTTCTGAAGTTTTTTTTAAACTTTAATAAGATCTCTACGTTTGCTACCTTTTCGTAGCTCCGGGCCTTGGTAACTTCTTTCTTGTATCTTTTTTTAGGGAGAGAGAAGCAGGTTCAATGCAGCAATACCATTCTTTATCTTTTTTGTACAATTAAACAATGTGTAAAGGACGACGGAAAAGAGTACAAGAGAAGAAAATTGTTGAAAATACATATTTTTTCTCCGGCAGGGCTAGCATATCTCGAGCTGTGGTCTGATCTGAAAAACGATTGCGATTATAAAAGTTAGAGTAAGAACAAACAAAAAAAACCAATTTGGCATCCAGATCCTGAAAAAAACGAAATTGTTAAAGAAAAAACGAAATCGCTTGAAGGTACATTTGTTGCCGCATAACCAGTTCCTCCCCGCTGTAGCTCGATGATGTCCGATTCCTCCATGTGTTTTCCAGAAATTGGATCAATCATGTCCTGCAAATTAACCGGATCTTGGAACATAAACCAAAAAAGCACCTTCAAAATGATCTTCTCAATACAGCTCATGCTTACCACGGCTTGTCTGAAAACTGCTTGTATTGGCACCTTAAAATCGATAAACTTTGAAAAACTAACGAAGTTTTCAAATAAGCACATCTGGTAGAATTGGTTAACACATCTCTGAATATGTAAAATTTGTTAATAACTTCTTTGCACAATACTTCAAAGACCTGGTAATTGGACACATATATCGATGATGTTTACCGACTAGTTTGGAATGGTCCTCCACACCATCTTTGTTGTCGATAGGCGTAAATTTTACTGGCATCATATCCTTATACTTCAAAGGATTACCACTCAATGGACAAAGGATTTTTTCTGACTTTAATTGATTCGCTTTGCGAAAATAGTCTAAAAAAATAACTTACGGGCTTTTCTACTTTTGTTGGCTCAGCTGTTTTAATCAATTCAGGCACCCAGAAACTATTCCATTGTTTTGCCTTTTCCCCAGCCATGTTGGAGACGCTTACGAGGTCAGTGGTTTCCTTCTTCTTACTCGATTGAAACTGCTCATCTTCGCCAGATATTCTTCGCTTAAGAGCTCGCTGAAAGCCACTAGTGAGAATAAATATTAGAAGAAGAAAAGTTACTGATGAAGACGACGGAGTTTCAGGAATTTTCAAATGCGCAGGTGTAGTCTCCAACGAGATAAACTTTTCTTTTCGCTCTTCCTCCTTTTTACGTAATTTCTAAGAAGAGAAAAGCGGCATTAGTTAGAGGTTATTGCTTTGACTACATATTTTTTTGTTGATGATGTAGAAATTATTTCCTTACCGACTCTTCCTTTTCAGTGTCAACTTTCAGCTGCTGCTCCCAAATTTTGCTAAAAACAAAAAATCTAAAACAACTGACACAGATCACAGACACTTACATTTTGCGTTTGTAACTTCTCTTTTGATCCAAGATGTAGTTGAGAATGGATTCCTTGTCGAAAATGTAGCCTTGAGGCGAAATTAGAGGTTCTCTGAAAGAGTATAGAATTAGAACCTTTCCTGTGATTAAAATTAACATTCGTGAAAAATAAATTAAATAGACCTACCGACATGGCTGCAGCGACAAAGAACAGCAATCAAAAGGTTTCATTGAATCAGCACCCAAACGTTCATGCAATGTCCCGTATCCCGACTGGCGTGCATCCTTTTGTCGTTCTTTGTAAGAATAGACAGATGATGCGGTAGCATTTTTCCCGTGCCTTGTCATGTTTCTTTAAAAATCGAGCAAGCTAGCAACTGACTAACTAATTAATTATCCTTAAAGATGCATCATTTATAGAAAAAAGTGTGCCCTACATCATCAAATTATTCTAACTAAAATAATTTGGGGACCACTGTATTATACGCCCCCTCCACCCCCGAAAAAAAAAGTTTATACCTCGCTAATCCCTCGAGCTCAAAAACCGTGCATTTGCTGAAAATATTTATTGCCAAACAATTCATTAAGCAAAATTACAGCGCCAATTCAAGCCAAGATAAAAAAATTTAACGCAGATAACTTTGTGGTGCGATGCCTTGTTGGGAAGCCCGTGAGGACAGAACACAACTTCTTGACCAGCTTTGACTTCTGCTAAAACCGTTGTCTTGTTTGAATATCCAGTCGGCGTCGAGACAGTTTATGGCTGGAATCCTGGAAAGAAGGGGAGGATTTCCCAATCCCAATATTCCTGAGGTTTTTTTTGCCTATCGGGGTGCCTCAGAATAAAAAAAATTCTAAAAATGAGTACTGTAAACGAGTATATGCAAATTTTTGTGTTGTAACAAAGTGTCCGCGTAACAAATGTAGCCAAAAAGTTGGAGTTTTTTAGAGACATTTCATTTTGTAGGTTCTAAGTTGAACTGTGACTCATTTTATTGGAATAATTGGTTCTTGGTTGTCTTAATTTAATCGCATTTGTTGATAGAACAGTGTTGAAACGAGAAACAGACAAAAAGGAACACACCTTCAGCTCTCTTTTCCCAAAGCCTCGCTAAAACAGTTGTTTTTCTTCCGCCCTTTTCTCAATCAATGCTCAGGGACAGCAATATGTCGAAACAACATCTCTTTCATCCCAACATGACTTATTTATCAATTTTCGTGCTTTTAGTCTTTGTTTCTCTTTTAATCAATGCTTACCCAATCGACACTTTGCTAGCCAACAACACCACCCAACTTGGGTCCATCTACCAAACATCTCCAGATTTCAATTTGGAAGCTTTATCTCCTTACCCAACCTTAGGCAACATTCCAACAGAAGTGCGTTGTCTTAATTGTAATATAAGGGTTCTGGTATTGCTTTAATAACCCTAAAACTAACTATAAAGGTTGTGGAAACCAACTTTTCACCAGAAAAAAATCCAAGGGTGGCTGTTAAGTGAACTCTAGCCAATCAACTACTTATTTTTTTGTAGGAAACACTAATTCTCCAACCCACCAACTCCTGGTCTTCCATTGAACGCAACACAACTTATTCAAATTTGGAGAGAAAGACAAGCAATGTAACGGTTTCAGAAGAACTCTTCGAACTTAAGACTTATCATCCACTTTGTGAAGATAAAAACACAGGACTTGTTGAAAGCTTAGCCTTGTTATAATTGGCTATTTTATGAGTATATGTTTTCATTAAAAGCTTTTCAGTAAAGATGGTATAAATTATTGGAGTAAAGATATCAGAAGATATTTAGTGAACGCATCAAATACTGCCAACCCTTGTTGATATCGCCTTAGCGCTAGCCCGTCTTACGTAGCAATTTTAGGCAACGTTGGGCTTGACCAGAGTACATGGTTCGGTGTACCTTTTTTTCGAAAATACATAATCGCTACATCAACAAATCAAGAAGCTCAACTGGTCGTAGTTTTAATTCCAAAATAAGTAGCTATGAGGAAAAAGACGAAAAAATTCTATTTGGCTTAATCCACCCTGAGAAATTCTCATGTGGATAGTTATCTGTTGTATCGGTAAATATATAAGTAGTAATGTCTAGAGACCGTACCGACAAACAAGAAATATATTTTTAATTTAATAACAGAAGAGAACAGAAACAGAACACACACAACACAATAACACAATAATAATCACTGACACAATTCAATATATATAACTAGGGTTGTCGGATCGGATATCCGATTTCGGATAATATCCGAAATTATCCGGGATTTTTTCGGATATCGGATCGGATATCCGAAAATTTCGGATATCGGATATCGGATCGGATATCCGAAACTTTCGGATATCGGATATTGGATGGGATCGGATATCCGAAATTTTCGGATATCCGATACGGATCGGATATCTGAATCCGATATTTTCGGATATCCAACAACCCTATATATAACTATAACTTAATCAATAATTAACTCACTTGATTGACTCACAGACAGACAACACAGTCGTGTCAAGACAAGAAGCAATTTAACTATTTAAAGGTGGGGATAGGAGTTTGGAAAACATGCCTCGTAGCGGAAGACCAAGCCTTTTCAACTATGATGGAATTCAAAAGATGGAACTATGATGGAATTCAAGCTGAAAGTTCGCAAATGGGGTGATTGTTTACTGCAATCGTTTAAGACTGTGCACCGACATCTTCTGAAGATTTAAAAAGTAAGCCTTTTACTCAATAAGACGTTATCTAATCCGCTAAATGTTAGGTGAATAAGCATGGTGTCTGGGAACCGCATCAACTTTCGGAAGCAAACACAAACTGAGAATTGCAACTGAACTTCTGCACCATCTGAACAGGAAAGGTTTGTCTTTCTTTGACCGAATATTCACATGCGATGAAAAATCGGTTTTTTACGTGAATATCGTTCGTCGAAAAGAGTGGGTTAAAAAGAATCAAAAGACAAGTCCAACAGCTCAAGCAGGTTTACGTCCAAAAAAAGCTCTGTTGTGTGTTTGGTGTGCTACTGAAGGTTAGCCATTTTGTTCTGTTTCTTTGATGCAATGATTTTAGGGTTGCTCATTTTGAATTGCTGCCAATAAACGCTAGGATCAACGCGCAAGTCTAGTGTGTTGTTTAAATTGTACTTTCTACAAACAAAATAAATTAACTTGTAAACTTTCTTTTCTGCTTCTCTTCCCTTAATTTTACTTTAATTTTATTTTGGTAAAGCCCGTAAATTAATAGGTAAGGCATACAACAATGTAAAGGCCCTTCTCTTCTCTCTGCTTTACAAAACCCTACAGTGAAGGGGAATGTTTACAACAAGAAGAACCGAAATAAGAAACGTGACCACTAGCCTTGCTGCCAGGATGTTAGTCCTATTATGTTATTAAGGGAACCTATTAAACAACAATTATTTTCCCTTTCTTCACCTATTTTTTTTTTATATTTTCTTCCATTCTTTTTGATTGATTAGTCAAAGGAGATTGTTTTCACCAATTTAGTTTTTTTTTCAACACAACAAATTTTTTTTTCTTACAAAAAATTCTTTTCTTCTCTTGGTTGAATATGCTGTCTAAATTAAGTTTAATTAAAAAATTGTTTGCGCATTAATTTAATTGTTTTTTGCAGTTTTACCGTTATTACGAAATACTGAAAAAGTAAGAAGAGACATAGTAAAGGAGATGTTGATTTAAAAAACCATTTTTTAAATTCAGAGTCGACTGTAATACATAACTCTAGGAATAGTGCACCAAGGTACCCCAACACAAAATTTCAGTTTTTGACCAATTTTTTTGTCTAAATAAACGTGGCTTTTAATTTTGAGTTCATAAATTAGTATGTGATATATAGAGAGCGGATTTATATGGATTTCCATATTTTT
>BBSZ01001640.1:0-12843 GCA_000981365.1 Subanguina moxae | reverse complement strand
TGGCGATCGACCAACGAGCTAGAACGAGGCTTGCGAGTCTCCTGAATGTAATAGAGTGTAATTAATATTTATTTGGAAAAGCGACAGAAAACTTGCAGCAATCTTTTGACCTGTGAAACCTGAAGGAAGACACAAAGAGGAAAAGGGCTTTACATGAATAGCAAAAGCTAAATAGCAAAATAACACAAGACATAGGTTACCAAGATGAATCTTTACCAACATCACAGTTTACCAAAAGAATTCTTACCAAGACAACCATTTACCAAAAAAATTCTTACCAAAAGTACCTTTACGAAAAGAATTTCTTACCAAGACAACCATTTACCAAAAAAATTCTTACCAAAAGTACCTTTACGAAAAGAATTTCTTACCAAAAAGATTTCTTACCAAAAGTACCACTTACCAAAAACACATTTACCAATGATGCTACACCCCAAAATAGAATATATAAAGAAACCACGTATAAAAACTTCAGATGAGAAATTCTTTTCATCGCCCACAATATTTTGCTTGCTAGGATAAGTTCCTTTTGCCGCATCGAGGAAATGGCCGGTGTATTCGGCAACCCAATCCAGCACTACAATGACGATCAAATTTTTCTGTAAAATAGAAAAATAATGTTGAATCAAAACATTTCTGCAAAGTCATAAAGAAAATCAAGCAGTACATCAAGCAGTCAAATCAAGCAGTACAAGAAAAGCAGAACGCAGGTGAAAAACCGACCGAACAATAAAATTCTACTTTCAAATTCAAAAAATTATTTCCAAATATTTTGGAGTAAAAAAGTGTCCCGCGGGCGTTTACACGTGCCAAATTGCCATTGTCGGCAACGGCAATGGTCCTTTAAAAAGAAATAGGGCTGTATTGGGGAAAGCAGAAAACCAGGAGTTTTGGGAATCAAGATTTGCTTCACTAACTTAACTAAGAGATTCATCGTAAAGGTAGCACAATCTAACAATAAACTACAGCTTTTACAGATTTCTTCTGCATTCAACGTCTCAAACAATGACTTGTTAGTGGATCTCGAAAAATTGGCCGAAATTCGCCTAATACATCTTTACTTAGACAATCAAAATAATGAAAAGGATCATGGTTATTGTCTATTATTCTTCTTTTTCTTCAAAAAATTCTAATTGCTGAGAATTTTAGCAGTAGTTTCAATCTCGTTGAGTTCCGATCCACAACAAGAGCTGTCCAAATTGTATGGCTTGTCAAAACCCAAATTTGTCGAACCTTGGGTATCTGATAAAAAATCTATTAAAGTAGGTTTGCCATTTTCCAAAAACATGGAAATGTTTCCACATGGAAATGTTCAGCTGCGACTTCCGGAAGAAGTTTCGGTAGGATATCTACTTCTCCGTCTTCCAGCCTTAAATGCAATGAATGGAAAGGCAGTGGAGAACTACTCACTAACTGGAGAGGCAGCCCAATACTTTGGTTTTGATCCTCAAACTGGTTTGCAATTGTTTTTTTAAAAGCAAATATCGGCTAGTCTTAAGGACTCACACCCCGATTTCAGCACATTTATACTTGAATACAGCAAAATATAAAATGGGAATTGGCATTTTCTTAATAAGTTGATGAACTCTACAACAAGATAATTGGATTCTTTTTTGTACTACTGTCAAACCTCGATATAACGAACCCCCGATATAACGAAACCCTCAATATAACGAGCATTTTGCCTGGTCCTCAGGGGTTTGTTACACAGTCAAATCTTGATGTAACGAAACCTTCGATATAACGAACATTTTAGCTGGTCCCCAGGGGTTCGTTATATTGAGGTTTGACTGTATTAAGAAAACCAACATTATTGTCTTTATTTTAAGTGGGCATGTGTGCATATTATGAATATGAGGTGAAAATTCAGGTGGCCGATATTTTTGTCCGATTTTACCAAAAGCAGACAACCTGAGAAAAGTATAAAGAATTTGAAAAACAGCCGAGATAATCCAGTTTCAAAAAGTTTGACGGAATGAATAACAATTTTTTACGAGTCCTAATTTTCCAAACTTAGTCTTCTTCTTTTGCAGCTTCAATCCATCTGCATAAACATATAGACTATGAAGAGTTGGGCAACAAAGTGTTACGATTTGAATTAAACGCTTTCACTAACAACCAACAGCTGAGAAGCATGCAAAATAGTGAGCACATTCAAAAGTCAAGTGCGAAACTAGAAGTGGAAATCCTGGATATTGATGACAATGCACCTATACTCAAAGTCTTTGGTCCAACAAGAGTAGAAGTTGCTGAGAATTCGAAACCAGGCACAACTTTAGCACAGTTCTCTTGCATAGACACCGATTCCAAGAGGTTGCGCTTCCAGTTGACTGGCAGGGAGTCAGGTCATTTCCGCATTCAACAGGTTTATTTTATTTGCTAACATATTTTATCATTGATTCCTTTCATAAACGGCTTTTAGAATTCATCATCTCATCATGTTCATCTTATTGTGCTTAGTCCAACAGCTGATTTAGACAGAGAAAAAATGGATAGAATATACCTATTGCTTTCGTGTATTGACCCAGTCGGTAATCAAGACCAGTTGCCGGTAGTTTTTACTATTAGATTGTCCAGCAAGAGTTGTATGGCTTCCAAAATCATTTGCAAACAAAAGTAACCATTTTTTCAATGAAAAGAATTTTTCTAAAACATTCTGCTGGTCAAAATGTCCTCAGGAATCTGAAAAAAGGATTTTTAAAAGTGGCTTGTTTGCCGACATGTGATCAAAAGTTGGCATACCGAGATTTTGGAAGAGCGCATCTGACGGGTCAAAAACATAGCTTTAGAGTGGACACCCTTATAAGGGACACTCCTGAACTGTCCCATCACTCGCAAAAGAAAATTATAGCTAAAAATGTTCGCCGTAATCGACTTACCTGATGAAATTTCAATGGTTTTTCCTATCAGCTAGAAAATTGGGATAACAAGGCCTGAGAAAGTTTAAAAAACTGCCTTCCCTGTGGTTTTTCTCGAGTAAATATAAAATTTCCGCCAATTTTATACAATATCCTGACTGTTTGCTACTTATTTGTGCTTCAAGTACTTTGTTGTTGATCACCAGTGGTGTGATGAATAATTTATTTTACGAAGACTGTAAAATAAGTTGAGTTGGTTTAAAAATTATCGTATGAAATTGGCGAAAATTTTATATTTACTCGAAAAAAACCATAGGGAAGGCCAAGCTGCTTTATCGAACTTTCAAGCCTCATTACCTCAATTTTTCTTGCTGATGGAAAAAACTCTTGAAATTTCACTAAGTAAGTCGACTACGGCCAACATTTTTAGCTATAGTTTTCTTTTGCAGGTAATATTGATAGGACAGTTCGGGAGTATTCGGGAGCATAGGGTTATCGGTCCAGGTACCCGTTTTCGGGTAATTTGAACCGAAACCCAGTTTTTTTCGGGTATTGGTTATATTTGGGTACCCAAAAATGTCGGGTATCCGACGACCCTAGTGAAGCATATTTTGTTTTATTCCAGCTAGAAATAGTGTTGCTGGATGAAAACGACAACCGTCCTCTTTTCACCAGCCCTTCCATAAGTGACGTAAAAGCCTTCGACAACTGGTTGGCCAATGTGCCGCTCATGAAATTCCAGGCTGAGGACAAAGACTTGGGGGACAATGCTCGAGTTATATACACCTTAGAGAAGGGAACTGGAAGTGAAAAATGTTGGTTTCTACTTTTCTGGTATACCCACAAACAAAAGATTCATTTGCAGATTTTTCAATGGACTCCAACACAGGACTGGTGTCCACAAAAACTTCTTTAGCAGGCTTGTCCACTTCCAAACCATATATTGTCACTGTGATCGCATCTGATAGTAAAAAATCACCAAATTTTTCCTCTACTTCCAAACTTTTGGTTCACGTCCATGATGCCACTTCTTCTTCTTCTGATTTTAACGACGAAAAAAGCATCAGAATTGTCCGCCCTGAAATTGACTTTTTATTGGAACTACCAGAAGTAGACTCTTTCACAAAAAAATGCAAAAAACTAGTAATATTATGCCTCTAGGATTCACCAAGCGGCAGAAAAGTGTATGATGTTGCTGCACGTCTAGGAGTTTCTGAAGATCCACACAAAAACTTGATAAAATATTATTTGGAGGTATATTTCATTAACTTTATACCAAATTTACACTCGCTCTAATAAGCCCATGTTCTCGGTCAATTCTCTTTGGATTTGACGCCCATCCTCCTCCAAAAAGGTCCGAAGTTGGTCCTCCTCAAAGTTGGCCCCGGTGAGGAGGGTGTTCTGAAAGTCAAAATTGCCATTTTTGAATTTACCATACTGAGCTATCTTTTTTGGCATAGATCCCTTTCCATACACGTCTCAAATACCCTAAGCCGCTGCGGCGGTTTTTTGTCCCTTATTACAGGCGTCGAAATGCAGGTGTCGAAAGTGCTGTTTTTGGTCAGCGGAGCTGGCCATTTCAAAATCAAAAAAAAAAAAGTTGGGTAAAATTAGTGAAAATAAAAAAGGACGATACAATGTGATAGATGAGTTCCAGCCCTTTCAAATGCTATATTATTTTTTGCCAGTCGTAATACAATAATACAATAATTCATATGTCAGTCTATTTGTTAGCCCACTTATACCGCAAAGGACAGATTTTGTCCATCCCTGGTATTTAAAAAAAATACTCTTTAAAACATATTTCCGAGAAGAAATCTCATAGAAATACTGTGTGTCTGAGAATGGGGTGAGCATTGGGTCAAGCATCAAAAAACAATATTTTTGACCATTTAGGCTATTGATGAAAGTGACAAAGGTTGGTTGCGCATAGATGAGACATCTGGAGAAGTATTTGTACGGACTGCTCTGGACTATGAAACACAAAAATACATCACTGTAAGTCTGTTTTGTGGGTGTAAATTGCTCATTGTAGTAGCAAGGAAAAAATAACGCTATCAATATTGACCAAACAAGACCAAAAATTTACGACAACATGAATTGGTCGCAAGAAAAATCTAAGTAAATCAAAAAGAGTAAAACATGCATTTTTACTGTCTAAAAGTTATTCCTTTTCAACACAGACTAGATATATCCGTTAAAAGTGTGGGTCAAAACAAGTTCTTTGGTGGCTGCATAAAATGAGAAAAGAGATTTTTTCATTTGCCTAGTATGTATGACAGGTCAACCTGCAGCACTGTCAGCCACTAACTTTCGAAGTGGAGTTGTTTCTTTTTTTTTGTTGTTTTATTATGCAGACTGAAATGGTGATTGCACGTTTTTATGAATACACACAAACAAATAGGTACAAGTCAGAGACGGTTTTTCTAAATTTTTAAACCTTTGTAATGGTAGTTTTAGGCATTACCATAGTCTATCTCCTCTCGCAACCCATTTTTTATCGTGACCAATGTTTGGTAAGAGAGTCTATAAGAGTTTAGTCTACACTATCTGTTGTTTTGCTTTGTAATAAAGGCATTATTCTTTGCCAGAATTCTTAAACCAACCATATAAATAATTTAATATACCGCAAGGGAAGAGAAAATATGAAAGAATCACTCCTTCTCTTTCTTCGGCAGACAGGTAGAAAAGTAGATTGAATAGGGATGGGTTGATACAACAACCAGCCTCTCTTTTTTGCCAATTAAACCCGCAATTTGCTGCAATGTTTTTCTTGTTTAAATTGAGGGAAAAGAGGTGGAAGAGCAGAAAAATGAGGTCCTCGTTTTCTCCTCCTCCACCTACTGTTTTAATACTCTCAAATAAAATCTTCTATTTCGTAGAAGCGCAGATTTCGGAGGTGTAATCCCTAGTAAATAGAAAAAGATTTCCACTGTAATTTTTTCATTCATAATTATTTTTATGAATCTTTTACTTCTGTTTACCACATTTATGTGTTCACTACATATTTGACGCTTGATTAGAGGAAAATTGTTTTGGGGGTGCACAGGGTGTCTTTATATCAGGTATTGGCAGTATTCCTTTTGTGTTTGCAGGTGCTTGTTTCTGCTGCTGCTGTTGCTTTATTGATCTAATCATGACCCTAGAAGAACGTTTCGACTCAGTGCTCCGCCGACTTCGAACTCGTCTGTCCCGACGCCGACGCTCTTCTTCTGTGGATGTGCTAGAGGATGAAAATGAAAAAGAGTTTCAGATAAATTTGGATAAAAAGAAAAGGGCCAGTAGTCTAAGATCTCGTCGCTCCGTCAGAAAGCTTCAGTCAGCTGGTGGTGGTAGTAATCAGTATGGAAAATTGGAGTTGTTGGACACTGGGCAGCCTATTGTTACTATCTATCCTAACCAGCAGTTCAATGTGAGTCTGCAAAGCAGGTTTGAAATAAAATGGACTGTCTTAAAAATTTATTTTATATTCTGGGCACGCAAAATTGCCGTTACCACTAGGGTTGGCGATTCTAGCACTCGTCTTCGGTTTAAGGTTTAGAAATCTAAAATTTTAGGTGTCGAGTACTTAGAAATCTGCGGGCATCGTTGTAACAAGAAGTTTTGAGTGTCTTAAAATGAACGATCCTTGCATAACTTTGTTTTTATTTGTGGTTGTGCGACACAACGAACGTCGCTTGTAAGATGTGCTTCACTCACTTGTTGTTTTAGAAAAATTTAGAGTGAAATCTGGAACTTTTTCAAAAAAAAATCGGCTTCAAAGTGGTTTGCGTTGTGAAGATGAACTGAAGAGTGACAAGAGTGCATCAGAGCAAGCAGTTCACACGTGGTTTATTTGACGATTTTTCGCAGTGACAGAGTCACTGCGAAAAATTCCAAGTTTATATGTTGAATAATCAAAATTTTCGACGACTCGCCAACCCTAGTTATGGCCTTTCCTAAAAATCAAATTTAATTTTTGAATGTTGAAGTCTTCTATTCCTAATCATTTGAGAAATATCACCAAATCTGAGGCGACCTGGTAGGTAAAGTTTCTTCAGGAATCCGAATTTGAAAGCAAAATTTCAAAAAGCTGCTTCTTTTTCAAAATTGGGATACTGTAGGGTTGCCTGAATTCGGGCGAAGATTGAAATGTCCGAATATTCGCGCGAACATTGCGAATTTTCGCGAATATTTGCGAACATTAGAATTTTTGCAGAAATGCATTTTTAGCATGATTTAATTTGAAAATCAATCAAAATACAGCTAATAAGCCTCGCATATAACTCAATTTTTTATTTATAACACCCAAAAAAACTAATCCTCAAACAATATCCCGATATCTAAAAATGCATATCCCAATCAATCGAAATTACGGTCAAGCAATAAATACTCAATTTTTCAATCTCTTCTGCCAAAAATTTCTTGATGAAGTCTTGATTATGTGTGTGCACCGAAAGTTGCATTAATAGTGGTGAGTTTCCGTGCATGCACAATCACGTTGCTGAGGCGATTTTTGCTTACATCCGACCATTCATCTGAAAAGATTGCCAAGAAGTCAGCTTTACTCTTTGCCTCTTTCAAACTACGCTCAACTCGAACGATGGAATAAGGAATAAGATGGAACAATTCTGATAGAATAAGAACCTTTGGGTACATGTATTTACGAGAGGGAAGCTTGCAAGACGGACGCATCTTGCTTACCAGCTGCTTGAAGAATAGATTATCGAGGAATCGGGCACCAATGTTTCCTGTAGCAAACTCCTAAAAATCATATTTGTAAGCAAAAGATAACCACAAACTAAAAGCTTACTCTAGTCAATAGAATGTCAGTTTCACCCTCAGATATGCAATCGAGATGGTTAGCGATTCTTGGCAATTTTCGATGGAGGCTCATCTGCCTTTTGTTTGATATCTGCTAGTTCGTCGACGTTTCTGCGCGCATCCAGTCCGACCTTTTTGCACTAAGCCTTTAAAAAAAATTCGCAGTTCAGGAGATAGATAAGGTGCAAAAATATACATTAAAACGATGAGCCATGTCCGTTGCATTTTCTCAATACTTAGCACCACAAAAATTGCAGGCGAAGAAGACTACAAAGCGAATATTCGCGTTTTTTACTAAAGCACGAAGATATTTTATCTTCGGGCGAATATTCAGGTTGTCCAACCCTAGGATACTGGGATATTTTGTCGACATTCTGAAATATTTACCATATCATACCATACCATATCCCAAGAACCAAGCAATTTTTGATAGTTATATGATCAGATTCGGATTGCCGAAGTCATTATTATTGAGGGTCTTAGAATAAAAAACTTCTTGCAAAATGGGTATTTTTCTATGAAAATGTAATAAGATTTTAACTCATTTTTAACTCAAAAAGTTATTCTCAAATCTGGTACACATCAGATATTGTGATTTACCTACACAAAAATTGTGCATGAAGACTTTAAATGTAAAAAAACTAATTTTAATTTCTATTAAGGGCTGAATAGCCCGAACTTCGGTCTTTCCTCAAATTTCAAGACTACTTTCTCCAGGACATTCAATCGGCCGAAAATCTGCACTACTCCGCAGCCAACACTGCACGCACGGTCGACAATTGGAGTGCTAGATTAAGGGAGTTGCAGAGAAGCTTAAGAGCCTCAAGAAACCACTTAAGTTCTCCTCACACCCTTCTGTCTCGCAAACAATCAGTAGCTGTGCTACCATACAGTTCTGCCCTTCCTTCTCGCATATTCAGAGCCGCTTCCGCAGAGCACATTCTAAAAAGGGATTTAGATGAGCTTGCAATGCCAAAAAAGTTGTCTATAGCCCAGTCCACCCATTTCCCAGTCAGACAGCCTGTTAATTCCTCTGGTTATGATGTTTATGGAGGATATGTGTTACCAGAATTTAACACCGAAGAAACCCACATGGAAAGTGGTTATGGCTCAACTGCAGCTACTAACACCACCCACAGAAACACTTCTGAAGAGAGTCATGCTCAATCCGAGAGTATTTTGGGTGGAGGGAGCGAAGAAGCAAGCAACGAGATGCGCTTCTACTACTCCTCACCCAAACAAATACCACAGTCACAAAAATTTCATATACCTGCGTTGGCTTCCACCGGTAGGTATTGGACTGATTGGTTGTTTCTTTGTTTATTTTGGGTGACTTCTAAGCATGTTTTTTGTGTAATGAGAAAATTATTGGGTTGTTCGGAAAGGAGAATAACCAGTTCGCCAAATCTTTTTTAAACGTTTTCTTACAAATCTTATATTTTATAAAACTTTTTCTTATACTGAGGCTTCCTAATGTGCAAAAAGACCTCAGGAATCCGAATCTGAAAACAGAATTTCAATAGGTGGCTTGGTTGTTGCGATACGATTAAAGTCAGCCGCAAACTCAGTTCTTAACCTTGTTCCTCCTGTTTTTGAAAGCTACTTTTTGAAATTCTCTATTCAATTTTAGATTCCTGAGGTCTTTCTGCGTACTGGGAGGCTTCAGAATAACTTACTTGCATATACCCCAAATCAACTTTTTAAAAGAAGTGTTCCTAGACACCCCATATCGACTCAAAACAACAAAAAACGCATACGTGTCACTTGTCCACTTGTCACTTAAATACACTTGTCCACAGTCTTCAACTTTATCGGTCTGCTTTGTAGACGGATGAGCTCTGCCTTTTTCAGACTGCATTCTTTCTTCATTTGACGCAACCACTTCCAGAACTTCGTATTTTTTCCATCTGTCATGGCTGAATTTTCCACCAATTTAGAATAAATTACTCGCGGCGATGCCCGTATGATTAGATAATTAAGTTATAGAATGAGAGTTGATGATATAAACCTGATCCTATAGTGCAAGTAACGGATTTTGCGCTCTGAATGTCCTTATGTCCAAGTCGACCTCTGCTGTAACATGCGAGTAATCTCCTTCGCTCTTACCAATGCACTGGCTTTTAAAATTCATCTGCATCGGTGTTTTGCATTCTCCTGGATGCTTGACGCATCGCCACTGATATAACCCATCTGCATCAGATGGTCCCAAATTTGAATAAATTTTACCTAGAACAAAAACAATTGTGCTTTTACTGACTTCACCAAATAAAGTCAAACGAGTGAAGTTTTTAGGCGAAAAACTTCCAAACAACCCACTAAAATGTCTATTCGAAACAAAAATAGTATTTTCAAGGGAAAACTTGTTTCAACTGAATCCCCAGATTTTGCAGCCAAAGATGTGGTTATTTAGGCGGGAAGGAACACCTTAAATCAGCAAGAGAGTTGAGTAACAGAAGCAAAAGAAGAGAACAACAACACCAGGCCTATCAACATGGTCGACTCAACTTCTCACCAAAATCTTTAGAGACTTTAATGGAACCGAATTCCCAGAGGTATGGTAGGGCAAGAACAGATATGGCTACAAGGAGAGGGGCCACATCAGAGATGGACATTGACAGAGTGGGCAGGCGCTACTCTTCTGCCCTAACCAGCTCAACTTATGAGGCAGTTGAGTTTCTAAAAGACAGAATCAGAGAGACCAAATATGTGACCGCTGTTTTCGAGTCAACACAAGGCGGATTAGCACCTGTTTTGGGGGATATTATGAGAGGTTTGTAAATTTTTGGGAAATGGCACTGTCTGCATTGGGGATCAGCGAATTTCATAATTTTTAATGAGTAAATATGAGGTGGACAGTCCAGTAGAGTCAAATATTTCATGAAAATAATGACATCGCCTAGTCCTGCTTATAGGCAGAAATAGTAAGACGTGCTGTGCTATCTCCCAGTTGTTCAATTAATCCAAAATCAACTTTAAATTGTGGTCTTTGTTAAAGAGTTTGCACATTGGTTAGGCGCAAAGTCAAGACTATTGGCTGTAGCTTGTGAGGTGCACTGGTCGGTGCCGGAAAAGTTTAGAAGCAGAGCGATGGAGATCAAGTAAGTGTTTGGAGAAAAGCTTTTTCTAGCTCATTTTTATAGCTTGTTTAGGATGAAAGACTCTTTGCATAGGTTATTTTCGCTTTTTTAAATCTTTTTAGACCCACTTTTATTCTCTAGAGCCTTGCGAGACAACAATAGCAGAGTGCTCAATTTATATGATGAGTGTAGAAAAGGATTGCCAAGTTCATTTATTGAGTCAAAAACGGAGGAGAACTGCACTCATGACGCTAAATTGGATGCCTTCCAAGGCGAATTTTAATTCGAACATTTTAACTTGAGATTTCTCTTGTTGACGGCATGCCTTGCATCTTTAATTCTTAGTGTGATTTGCAAGTTCCTAGCCGTATTTTGGGCAAACAATCTTTTAGGTGTGCTTCGAATTTGCAAATATTTAAAATTTGCTCGAAATTTGCGGAAGGTAGGTCTATATGCTACATCTCTGTAATATAATTCGAGTAAAATTCAAGGCAGGACGCTACTAGAAGATAATCCCTCGCACCACTAAATTTACACAGTGTTTCACGTAAAAAGATTAAAATCATTAACTTAAAGGTGATAAAACAGAAAAATTCATTTTAAATAAAATTTATGATATAACTGTCATCCGACCGTCGAACTTAGACGATATAATGTCAAACAATTGATATTAAACCGCAGTTTTTAAAAAAGATTCGGCACAAAATTTATAAGGCTGAGCAAAATCTTTTATCTGTTCGAGAATATTCTTGAGAAAACCCTAGAACATTTTATTACAAAAAAAGAAACAAAAAGGGTATATTAAATCAATTAAAAGTTAACGGCTTTCATATAATCGAACCCTTCGCTAGTGGGTCCGCTTATTGGAGGGTGCCCGCTAATTAGAGTGTGCCCACTTAATAGGGTAAATTTTTTCACAGAGAATAGGCTCTGAAAAGTTTTATGCATATAGAACCCTTTGATCCTTAGACTCCTCGATACGAAAATTCCCTAAGATCGGTCTCAAGGGGGGTTGTAAACAAGCAAATAACACTAGCAATGAAACCTGCGAGAGAATGCTGACAACTTTTAATTCCATTTTTTTTTTGTTTAGGATAAAAGTCACTCTTTTTTAGGGATATATCGACGCTACTACCCAGAAATGTTGTCGCTGCAAGACCCTACAACAGTGGTCTCCCATAAATCTTATTGGACACTAGAAAATTTAAACAATCAGGAGAAAAACCCACTAAGACCATCTCCAGCCAAATTTTTATACCGACCATCAATCTCGCAACTAGGCAGAAAGACTGTTGTAGCTGTCAATATGGCCACTTTAAGACTGGAAGGAGACGAGGCCAACTATGATGCTGAAAGTGTGAGAAGCCAAGAGATAATGGTCTAGAAAAAACAATGAAAATAATTATTTTTGTCTCTATTGTTGCTTGTGTTTATCTTTTAATTGTTATTGGTTAAAGCTTGTAATTAGAGACAGAAACGGGTCAGGGCCCCGTCGGGGCCCCGACCCGCCCCGAGCCGATTTTGGGGGGTAAAACCCCGATCGGGGCCCGCCCCGAGATGCTTTAAAAACCCCGACCCCGAAATTAGGTAAAACCCCGAAGAATAATTTTCAAATTTTAAATGTTTTGAATTTTTGATTAGTTGATGTTTTTGTAACACTTTTTGACTGTTTGTTGTTATTGTTGGTCCCTGTGTAACACGTTATTTAGAATGGCTACTGCAAGCGTTATTTGCAAGATCGAGCTCTTCACTAAATTATCGGCGAATGTAGCTAAATGTTGAGTATGTGACGAATTAATCAAAATCTCTAGTGGGAGCATCAAAGCTCTTTTTACGCATGCAAGGACTCATGAGGAATATGCAACTAAACTCAAAGTTAAACTGTTTCAAGATAATGTTGATAGAGAGACTTCTTCGATAGATACAGCGATGATGGAAGTGTATGCCTACAACAAGATGAAGTGCATTAATCCGGATAAGGATTCCTTAATATTTTGGGAAGTAAAGCTCTTCAACTAATCTAGTCAGTCTAAATGTGCACATTGATCTTCTTTTAGGAAAACCAATTGATTTATCCAAAATTAGTTGAGCTTGTGGGTGAGTAA
>BBSZ01001638.1:0-13593 GCA_000981365.1 Subanguina moxae | reverse complement strand
AATAATCATTTATCCCTCAAACAAACCATTTGCCTTCTTAAATTTGTACAATTTGTGCTTTAGTCAGCCATTCTTTTTCAGAAGTCCATGGTGTTAAAAAAAATCATATACAAGTAACATTGATCACGTAAATGAATTGACGGGACAGAATTTGAGGGATAAATGATTATTTTGCGGGAATTCAAATTTGACGGGGTAAATGAGTAATTTGACGGGATAAATGATTATTTTTCGCAAAATTCAAATTTGACGGGGTAAAAAATTATTTTGACGAGATAAATGATTAATTTGAGGGGGGAAATCAATTTGAGCCATTTCTCAATCTGGTCTACTTTGCCTTGGTCACCCGTTTCTTTTAAACATTAGAATATGTGAATTTAATGCAAATACACTGATATTTGGAAACAAGTAGGTTGGTCCACTAGTCTTGATACCCTCCTTATAATACCCTTTTCTACTAAACTTTGAGCATATCTCACCGACATTCTGCTTTTAGACTCAGATTCCTGAGAAGATTTTGCCTAATAAGTTGTCTAAGAAACAAGTCGACAGTTATTTGTAAATAAAATGACAAAAAAGTTAGAAAAATAAACCGACACTAACTGTTCAAAGCCTTAGGCTCGAATTTTTCAAACTTTGATCCGAGAGCTCAATAGCTAGCGTTTTCAATCAAAAGCGATAAGCATTTTTGTATTAAGGCAAGAAGACCATGTAACGTTTTGCAATAAGCCATAAACTAATGCTTTGTTTATCAAAATGACTAACTTTTCACTTCTATTTCTTTATTAACAATTAGCGAAGTGAACAACCACCATTTTGTCCTTGCTAATGCAATTTAATTGCTGCTCTCCACAAGTACAACTGCCAAAACAGCAATTACTTGTGGTCACTTCCTCTATTTGTTTATTTCATATAGTTATAACTAGGCAGTGTTCCCCACCAAATATACCCAAATGTCTGCACAACCTAAAACAAATCAAGCAAAAGTGTGGACACAGTGGGAGATCACTCTTTTTGTTGCAAAAAAAGACAGGTATTTTTGGTATCCTTTTTCCATTGTGCTTTTCTTGGCAAACACCTGTGAGCTTAAACAATATTATCAGGTGGTTCATAAGTTTGGATAAATTTTTAAAATTTACATATAATCAGCTTGGTTACCCGTGTTTTTTTTATTTTGGCCAAAAATGCTTAATCTTCCAAAGGGATTTTGGGAAGTATAAAAAACGTTCATATTTGCTCAAAACTTGGAAAGTGATTGAGAGATCAAAAAAGACATAATCATGCGCATTATCATATGCTTCCTTTAAGTTTTTAATATGCTCTTCAAATAATAGCTTGTCCGAAAAGTTCGTATGGTTTCGAAATATTGTACATAAGAAAAAATTGGGTACTACTGTATTAAAACCCTTGTGGCAGTTATATTTGAGGGGGGGGGGGTATAATGCAGTAGAGTTGAAAAGTGTTTGAAATTATTTGGAAAACAGCAAAAAGGTATCAATTACGGTTGTGCAATATGGTGGGATGTAGTTCCGCCTGCTCCTACCAATTGTTTTAAAAATATTTTACAGGGAGCAAAAGAAGCGAAATAATCCTTGTAGAAAGAGGAACAGAGACCACAGCTGCTAGGAATTAATATTTCCGATGAAAGATGCAGCCAACAAAAAGAGGAGAAAAGAAAGGAAATTATTAAGGGGCACAAAAAACAGGTGTTTCGGATTGAAATTTTTTTTGGGAAATTAAAGAAAAATAGCAAAAATTATGCAAAAAATATTTGTTTGGCAATAATGTTATGAGTTTTTAAAATTCTTCTTAGAGTTTTCGGCTCCAAAACATTAAATTGACATAAGGACGAGTGGCTAATATCAATCCAGTTTTGACCTTTGTTCATCATCAGTGTCAAGCAAGAGTTAATGAGTGATACCGTCTCCTTCAATCACTCCAACAAGGAGAAGCAAACCCAGTGGGGCATGAGCGAGGGATAATAATCATAAGATGATATACATTCGCTGCTCTTTATTACAATCCACCCTTGCCCCAGATGAGAACAGCTTTTTGCAGGTCTTGTGTTGCCAAAAGAAGGACTCTATTGAAGAATATCAATTGTCACTCTTAGAAGGGTGGCAACTCTCAAAATAATAAAGAAAAGAAAAAGAAGAAGAATATCAATACAATAAACAAAGACGAAATTAGTGCTGGCAATTCCAACCACCCATCCATCCAAAACAGGGGTTAATCGGCCGGAAAATAAGGATAATATGACTGATTTATACAATGACATTGAACTCCAATATAAGATTCGGGATTGATGATGTATATGTATATAGTTGTCTTAAACATTTTGAATTCTGAAAAAAATTGCCCCCCTCTCCTTGCTGATTTTTGAGTTTTGGCCAAAACTGCTCAATCTGCCCTATGATTTTTTGAAAAATTTGTGGTTTTTTTAGATTCCTGATTGGCTTTAGTTTTTTTTTCTTTCAGCCACCTCGACTGGCACAGCGGACGGAGTGGAGAATAGAGAAGGAGGTTTGTGCGAGAGCCATGGCATGCGCCTCAGGCTGGTGGTGCTAGGCAGCTCTCCAGGTGGGGTGCTCAATATTGGCAACAACAGAGCTGGGGATGAGGAGGTCAGCAGTTTGGTTGATGTAAGTTTTTTTTCTAATTCTTTAGTATTTATATCTTTATTAAGTTACTCCATAAGTGTTTGAGAATTAAATTTAAAGATGGCTCAAAATACCATTTTAATGTATTTTCAACTCCATCCAATTCAGATTTTTCACCACCTGAAACCAGCCTATTTGTCTAGTCTTAGCACTACTACAGCCCCACCACCTCCTGAATCCAAGAGTGAAGAAGAGAAAGAAGAAGATTCAGAAGATCTGCCAAAGGCATTACTTACATTGCCCACCAGCTCGACCACACCTCTTCCGATAAAGTCTCAAGAAATAGGATGGGATGTTGAGGAGCAGAGGAGAAGGAACCCAAATAGGTCCAAACTTTTGCCTAGAGACCACAGAACACTGTCTTCAACAGTGGTTCCCTCTACTACCTACATCCAGCCAGACGATCACAGGCATGTGGATGGAGAAGGCGGCTTTCCTGCAGTGCTAACCCTAGAAGAAAATGGCAGGAAAAAGAAGATTTTGGTCCATAACTCCAGGCAATTGCAGCAAGAGATCAACTACGCTAATGAGAGGAATAGTAGGGTGCAGCAACTGGAAGGTAGGATTTTGTAAATTTATGGCTGGAACCCATAATGGTAGTGAAAGTGAACTTATTTCGGCGTTGTATCCAGCCTTTCCTTTTCACTTTAAAACTGCTAAATTCCCAAAATATTTTTGTTAAACCATGTTGTCAATTTCAGTGTTCAAAAGTTCAGAAGAAGATCAGTCAGGTGGAGGGAGCATTCGGCCCATCAACCTACCCGAGTACTCCATCAGTGGTAAAGGCACAATTGAAGCCATTCCAGCCAAACTGTCGCCCAGCTCCACCATCAGCGCTGGCTCCGGCTCTCTGAACAGTCCCGCAGGTTTGGGCAGGAGAGAGGCAGGCAGTGGACACCACATCCAGGGTAGAGGAGGGCTGCCCGACAATCGAGAAGAATCCAATCGAGAAGAATCTTCTTCTTCTCCCATGCACCGCCAATTGCCTTTCATCTATGTGGTGGGCTACAATGAGGATAGCACAGAACAACACCTCCCTTCTACTGCTGCTTCTTCTTGGACGGGTAAATATTTGCATTGTTGAGGGATTTAGATTAGACATTAAGTAGAATTTACACTTTTTGGTCATAATCAACCTAAAGTTGAATGCTCGCCTAAATTTTGTCTTATTTATGTGTGGCTTTTGTGTTTCTAAAATTTTCTACGCTCCTATATTGTTCTGAAATGACACGAAACCCAACATAAAACAAACTTATCCCCCCATATTCCAAAATATTAGAAAGTGGTTGACTTTAAGGTTGAATTGCTAGAGCTCTTGTATAAATTGGCTGGTAACTTGCCTAAGACTTGTTTGGAAAAAGTAGGCCAAAAACACAATGCCAAAAACACGATTTCGAATTAGGGGGGTGTGGTTCTATTAGAGAGAATACGGTAATAGTCAAGAGGTTGAGAAACGCTTGCTTTCGTGAGTATTACTTAAGCGGTTGTAAGCCGAAAAATGGATATAAGAAAAATGAACAAAATGGTCTAAAAATTCCAATTTTAAGGTATTTTGTGGAGGCTAGTGTCATTTTTAACTAATTTCAGGTCACTCCATGTCTTTTCTGACCACATTGTGCTTCTGCTTAGTGCCTATTTTCAACCTGTTTATGAGGCAGTGGAGCTGACTTGCCGACTGAGCAATAAGAGCTGTTAATTACCTCAAATATCTGTAAAATACTGTTTTTGTTAAATATATGAGTTGATATGTGAGAAACTAGTCGATGTGGGTTTAATTTCTTTGGTAGGAAGAAAAACGATGAGAGTTAAACTTGATGAAAAGTAAAATCTATGCTTCTTCCGGGTTTTTGTCACTTCTTTTTGTACATTGTAAATTGTTGCTAATTTGTAAGCATGTTTGAGCTGAACATCCCAGTGCTGAATACCACTGTAAATTGGAGAGTTTAACTTTAAATTTAACGTAAAAAAGTTTGCTTTGTTTTATTTGATTCGAATGCTATGGACAATAAAATTTATAAAGAACCCGTCTCAGCCACCTTTTGCCATCTGGCTTTATTTATTTTTTCAAATCATTATTTTCTTGACTTTTGTAAGTCTTCGTTGTCTATGGTGTAGCGGGAATTTGCCGAGACGATGGGCTCTACTTAGCCGACCATGTGCAACCACCTCAACTCCATGGGATTCACTCAAAAATTGGGAGCTTGGGTGCCACACAAATTGAATGAAGAACAGAAGAAAAAGTAGGCAAATAATTTATTTGTAATTTACGTCTATTGCAAGGAATTTTATAAAATTCTTGTCTTTGGAAATTTAGTTCACGACTCGACGTCAGGCGTGGCATGTCAAGTTTTTGGATTACTTTTACCTGGCGTCGGCGCTTAGCAATCTGTAAATAAAAGCACCAGCACGTCGCCCACAACTACCAGCGCTAATTTTTTTATAAGGTCGACGCTCAGTAATTCGCCTGACGCCCTTTTTTACCCGTGCAAGTATGCTTTCATTTCCAATGTAAAAACTACCCTTTGATAGGAAAATAGACAATTCACCTTTAAAGTTTGAAAAAAAGCATAAATACTAAGTAAATTACCTTGTATTTATTTATTACTTAGTATTACTTAAAGTAATGCGTATTTTATAGTTGGCGTTTGTCTTTGAGAAAAGAAAATCTGGTACTGCTGTATTATAAACCCTCCCCCAAGTACTTGGTTTTCTAGGTACGTTGACCATATAAGAAGCATTTTTTCACCATTTTTAAGATATTAAGGAACAAGTAAGGGGCCACTTTCTAAGCAGGCCCACTCAGATAAAGAAAAGATCTTGAACAGTTTCCCTTACAAAGACCTACTGCATAAAGATCTGGTACGCATGCTATTTTCATGTATAGAGATGCTTCTAGAGTTATTTTTCTCTCAGGTATGCTTGTATGCGCATCTCAACTTCAAGCCCCGAGTCCCGACAAGGGCTTGATAGTTAGAGATGCACGTACAGACTTACCTGTGACATGAGTCCAAGCAAGATTCTTCCTTTTTTAGGGCCCTAAAAATGACTAGGGACAAATGGTACACGTATTTTGTGGCAGATACATTTTTTTTGGGGGTGGGGTGGTAGTGATAGAGTCGAAAATCTAAACGAAATCAACCGCGAAAAAAAGCAGGAGGTTATAATCTAGTACAGTCAATTTATTTTTATTATACGAAAATACAGTATCTAGTGATTGCATACTAGAAGTTAATAAATAAGCAGACAGAAGTACCTGAGTATTTTTAAGCAGTTGAAATTTAATAACATTAATGAGAAGGTTGCCAAATGTTTCTGTATCGAAAGTGTTTCTGGACCACTCCGTAGAAACGGCTATGTCCTTTGCTGCCTTGGTTTCTCTCATCCTGCACATTTACACTCACAGCTGCAGGCTCCTCGCCTCCCACTCGGTCCATGTCGTAGCCAACATTGGCTGTAGTTGATACTTGCTGGCCACTGGAGGCTGCATTACTAGAAGGAGATTCAGGCAAAGTGCTAATCACAGAGTTCTTTTGGTTCAGCTGGTCAATTGTCTCCTGAGACAATCTGTTTTCAGCCTTCTGACCCACTCCAGCATTGTTGTGAGGTGCTACTTCAGTGCGCTGAGCGCGTTGAGACCACTGACTTGGAGCATTATTATTGTTGGCATTGTGCAGGTCAGAGTCGTTATCTGAGCTGGACTGACCACCAATCTCTTGGTTCGAGCTGGAGTGAGTGGCTGGAGGTGGAGGTGGAGGGCCTGGTGGAGCTTGTACATAACCTGCTGGCACTGCATATGCTAAAAGCATTATTTTTTTTCTTTAATATAAAATTTATATAGTTTTTTGCATTTAGCTGTCGGTTTTCAAAAATACTAACCAGGCTGAGCAGCCCACATAGAGTTAGGCTGCATCCACATACTGAAAGGGTTGGGCATAGGAGGTGGTGGTGGAGGAGGGGCAAATGCTCCAAATGGATTAAAAGGTTGTTGCACAAGAAGTGGAGGAGGGGGTGGTGGTGGAGACGCTGCTTCTACATGCAGGTCTGCAGAAGCCTTCTTTTCAACGGGAGGAGTTACATAACTAGATGGTTGGGTGAGATAGCTAGCAGGTGGAGGAGTCAGGTTAGGCCACACAAATGGTGGGGGAGGAGGTGGGGTTGGAAGGTTTGGCACAGCAATATAAGCTGGAGGTATTGGAGTAGTAGTATGAGATGCGGACGGAGGAGCAATGTTGTATACTGGAGGGGCTGGAGGAGCCACATTATAGACGGAGGGAGGTGGAGGAAGAGGAAGAGCAGGAAAGGTTGGCCATACAATGGGTTGGGGCGGTGGCAGGGCAGGTAGTGGTGGAAGTTGTGGAAATGATGGAGGAGCTGTCTGGTAGGCTGGTTTTGTGAGAGGTACTGTTGTGGTAGTTGGAGGCGGTGGTGGCGAAGGAGGTGCTGCATAACTGTTGCTGAATACTGGTGGTGCGGCGTATCTGAAAATAGGTAATTTATGACAATGCTAAATATACGAACAGGTTGTGAGGAATTTACCCTCTCAAATTATGCTTTTTAAATTTCTTTTTCTCAACGATTTTCTAATGAACCTTTCTATTTCTTTTTCTTTAACAAGAAGCCCTGTATGTCCTCATTTCAATGAGATATCAGCTGACTTGATGTAATAAGAAAAAAAGCGAAGTTAAAGCCTTTGAATGAAGTAAGAAGTATTTTTACTCAACCTACGCTGTGTTTGGATCAGGCAGGCCTCCAATACAACCATTGACAGCAGTCAGTTGAGAGCTACAAATAAGCAATAACACAAGCAAAGGCCTCAGTCTATTCATTTTTTTTAAAGTCAAACTATTTGTTTTATTAAAAAATTTGGGCTGTAAGATTAGCAAGGAGTGAGCAAATTGAGTGGAGAACCCTACACTTATATATCCAACTTCAGATTCAAATTTGTCCTTGCCAGCGGCAACTTAGGGCAATCTTTGCCGCAATCTCATTGCTCTTATTCAGTCATCCAAGACTTGTTGAAATCAGGTTTAAGTTTAATTTTGACTGAAACGACTTTCTTCTTTTACTTTTGTGCAACTTTCTCATCTGATTATCCAAGGGATGACAAATGAATAAATTTTCCTTTTTCCTTAAAGGTCATCTTGTTGGGCAGAGTATTCAAGTTTCGCTTTTCACAAATTCTTCTTCTCAAAACCATCCATTGAATCATTTGATTAGACAGATCAAAACATTCTAATGTCATGAAATTTTAGGAAACCAAACTACTTTCTTTTAGTGGCCATTTAATTGGTTAAGTTAGTTAAAGTAAAGCAACACCTGTCCGTCTTGTGCACTACTAATACTATTAAGTGAAAGTAGGAACTAACAATTTTTTCTGGATATGTGGGACAAGAATAGACTATTTTATGTGGTCAATATTGAAGAGCTCGATAATTCCCTTAAACCCACTGTGATCAGAGCATGAGACAAAATAAAGAGTTTGCGGTAATTGTGGATGGCTTAGGCTGTGTAAATCTTTTAAAGGCTTTTTTAAAGAAAAATTTTTGATCACTGAATATTGTGACGAAAGAGGCGGCGTCGGAAATTTCTATATATTACAACCTCATCCAACCAAAAAGTATTTTTCTTTGTCTTTGTTGAGCCTTGGTTACAATGGACGCGTTCGGCTCTCGCGTTTCGCTATCACGTTCAGACGGCGCTCTATGAGGGGGTCACAATAAAAGGCTAAACGCAACAGTCATTTTAACCAAGCCTTTAAATATACCGTATTTTCTCTATTAGAACGCCATGGCTTTCTATTTTTCAACCCCCCTGAGGGGTTCTATTAGAGAGTGGCGTTCTAATAAAGAGTAACGTTCTATTTGTCGACCCATTGGATTTGAAACACCGGAAAAAATTCAAGCAGCATTTCCATCAGAAGAATACAAAACAAGGCCAACCAAGGATTTTTTTTGGCTGATTATTGAATTGTTTATTGTTTAGTAGTTATGGTTGGAGTTAACTTTTATTGTCTTCAACTGATTTCCTTACTTTTTTCAATTCTTTATTAATTTAATATTAATATTACTATGTTTTGCACAAAATATATTGTGTACAGAAAAAATCGAAGAATGACCAGTTAAAAATACTTAAATCTTTTTAGGATTTTAGCAGAAATAATATGTCCTATGAAAGATTTTTTGCTGAGGCATCCCGGTAGGCAAAAAAATCCCAGAAATTTGCATCTTGACAACACAGTTCAAAAAATCGTGAAGATATGATTAAAGACAGCATGAACAAGAGTCAAAGGATGCCCATACTATGTCTATGGGTTGGCTCTCGGCCTATGAACTAAGCCTAAGGCTCACTCTTACATCAGATAAGATTTCGCTTAGAATGGGGCCAACAAAAAGGATATACGAAAAAACTTCCAAAAGTTGCAAAAAACAGGGCAATTATAGTGCGGATTCTAGTATGAGGCCATTTGAGGGACCAAGTCAAATTGTTGCGGAATGGGTGCGAGCACATATAGAGTCAAAATCTAAGCACACGGATGACTTTGATCATATATCAACAAATAAGACACTTTTTTAATATTCTGTCGTCCAATTCGGATTTTTGGATTTTTTTGCCTACTAGGATGTTTTAGAATAAATAATCCTTCATACAATATGATTTCTATAAAAACAATCAAAAAGTATCTCTAATTTACCATTCTTATCCAACAGCAAGATATTTAAAATTAAAAAGTCGGTCAAAGCAAAAAGACTAGGAAATGGTTTCATTCCAAAAATTTTTAGCTGGCACCACTGGCAAGATTGTAGAATTGCTGTTTAAATTGTTAAAGCCCATTAGATTCAAGGTATTAGCATAGGCGAAGTTTCTGGCCTCATCCTCACCACCAAAAGTTGTTCTGTGCTGTTGTTGGAGCAGCAATAGGGCGGCCAATTGAGAATGCATCTGGCCCAAATTAAGCGGTTCAATACCAGCTGGTTTGCTAACACAAGCTTGGCTCAATTGCTGCTGGAGTTGTAGCTGAAGCAGCAGCTGAGAAGTAGTCACTTGCTGAGGCAGCAGACTCGCCAATAAGTGCTCTTCCGACAGTTTATTGTTGGACTCAACTTTTTTTTGAGGCAATGGCTGCAGAAAAGCCTCATATTGAAGGGACAAAAACTGTTTAAAAGGTTCCAAAGATAGATTAGGGTTGCTTTTGGGGTCTTCGCTACTATTACAAAATGCTTTGTAAGGATTTTTATCATGGCTTACAGTTTTGTTTTCATCTTTTTGGGGTTTTTCTGGCAAACGAACTCTAATAGGAGGAATGGTTGGCAATGTTATCCATCCTGATTCACCTTTTTTGTAGGATGACATCATGGTGCTATCTTTTTGGACTGGCTTGGAGATGTGGGAGAAGGGAGTATAGCAGGATCCAGATGGATTTTTTAAGCGGCAAGAGAAAGAGTGAGCCCGGCGCTTGGCTTCAGAGTCGGGATTGAGCTGAAAAATAAAAAATATTAATTAGAGCTTGATTATTTAATAGAGCTTTGACTAAATTGTTGTGGACACAGGACATTTAGCAGACTTTTTCAACCTTTTTGTTATTTCTTATAAAAAAGTACCCATTTTGTGGGATTTTCGTCTTGAGTTTCTTTATGAGGCCAAATTTTAAAAAATCCAAAAAAAAAAGTTGCTTAAAGAAAAAAAAATTAAAGAAACAGGGCTGTAAGTAAGATGATCAGTGTATTTCAGGTCGGTAACCAACATCGGTAAGCAAGAAACATTTTTAAATTCTTTAACAAATTAAATTGGGGCACCAAAGAAAGAAGTGGCAACTTCCACACTAATTCCCAAGATTTAAAAAAGGGAAACGAAAAATTAGCGAAACTTAAAGGTTAAGCAACTTGAAAAAGTCTGTTATCTAGAACCGCTCATAAATATAAACTGAAGTCCAAAAATATTTCAGATCCACTTTTGATGACGTAAGTGTGGGAATTAAGCTCACTTAACTGGAACAAACAAATTCCGAAAAGGTGCTAGCTTAATTCAATAACAAGAACAGGTTTTTTGAAAATTTTTAAATTAAAAATAGATTTGGAGTAGAAAACAATGTCTTCGGTCTAATTAGACACAAAAGAAACTGCAAAATCACGCTTTTTTATATACTATTGGGAAAATACCATAATTTTATGAACATAAATAGTCATTAAGAGCCTTAGTCCTCAGAAATGGTCTTAGATTTGTGGTCTGGGTGAAATTGCTGGTTTGGGTTAGATGAAAATACTCGTCAAAAAGCTATATTAGCACCTATTCAAATGTTTTTTCTTAATTATGGATATTTTTGTTCGACACTATTCAACCCCAACGCTGGAACTAGCACTCGCTTTTGGTAATCTATATTACCCAAGGCCAGAGCTAGAAGACCACAGCGAAGACAGAGAAGAGAACCAAAATTTTTAACCGAAAGTGGTTTTTTGGTCAAAACTGCTTAACTTCCTCTTGCATTGGTCATTGCTAACCTTCTCTTTTGTTCTCATCTTCAGTTTTATCGTTTAACTAAAAGAGAAGATATTGAAGGCCTTTTTAACTGTGGATCACTTCCAGTTGTGAACCAGCGCTATTTTACATATCATAGTCTGAACAAGACGATAGATACGCAAAGAAACACAGATAATACGCATATAGTAGACTAAAAATACTTTATTTGAGGTGTTTACCTTGGTAAAAACTGAAATTTTCGAGTAACCTAATTTCTCGCATGAAAAGTACGCAAAACAATGCTTTTAGCTTTTCTCATTATATAAACAAATGATTTCTGAGTAAAAACCAATAAAATTCCTTACCAGTCTGTCCTTGGACATTTGCTCATCTGCTGATCGCTTTCTCCTGCCTTCAGTGTTCACCATCAGCAAACTGGGGCTGATAGAGTTGGCTTTGGCTGAGAAAGGGCTGTCGATAGAAGTGGCTCCTGCTGATGACAACATCACTGGAGATGAGGTTAATTTAGAGCTGGGCGACTGGGCAGCAGGCGAAGAGCATAAAGAGGGCATCTTCTGTTGAAGATTCCTCTGCTGCTTTTGTTGACAGTTGAGCAGCCACAGGTCGTAAGACATTAGACCGCTGCCGACTGTTTGCTGATTAGCCAAGGAAATGGACTGAAAAGAAGGGGTATTGTAATTTAATTTTTTAAAATCATCTAGTCAAGCCTTCCATCATTCACTTTTGAAACGAAAAAAAGAACAGCTAACTGATTGTTTGGAGTAAAATTTAATTTTTAAGATAACTGGCTCAAATCGGCTACATCGGTCTTTCGTAAAGTACTAAAAAATGTGTTTTTACAAAAATTTAGGGCTTAAACATATAGAAAAAAAGTTTTTAGGCACGTAATAACAAAGATTAGTACTAGCCAGTTCTTATCTACAAAAAGCAACTTTTTCATTGGCTTTAGGAAAAACCACAATAAGAAAGTTTGGCCAAAAGACGCAACCTTTTTCGAGACGAAACGAAAAAAGTGTTCAAATATAATTTTGCCTTGCTTCCAAAGGTATGGTTTGCACTGAAACACACATTCGAGCCTCGCTAATACGGCCCCTCAAGAAACCGGATCCAAGGGGCGGATTACCGAGGCGAAAAGGGATTATAGAAGAAAATTTTTTTATTATTAAAAGCTCTCATCGGGACCGGGCCCAGGGCGAGGGAGGGAGATTACAGAAGGGACACCTTAATGAGGGTTGGCTATAAAGCTATGGCATAAAATTAGGCTAGAACATTGTCATACTATTTTGCAGAGTGGGAAAAAAACAAACGGAGTTCTCTAAAAGCATACATTATCAAATTAGATGCGTGGGTTTTTTCAAAATGAAAAAAAAATACATTTTCTGTGGGCTCATTAGTAAAAAAGTAATAAAAATTGCATTTAGCTTAGAACTAATTAAATGGCACAGATTAAATGTACTTTAATGCAACATTTGTTTTCGAGTGGGAAAAGGGCAACAAAACAGACTTGTGCTACTGTAATTATTTGCAATAAAAACAATGACTTTTACTTCTGCAATAAGATTAGTGTTTTCAACAAAGCCTTTTATTAAAAGGGCATACTTCTTCTTAGAATCTCTGCCCTTTCCCTTGTAACTAAACTTTGTTTTGGCCATTTTACTGGTCTTTTCACAGGCTTCCTACCATTTCCTCTGATTGCCATTTGAGCAGCTAGACAAAAGTTAAAAATTCTAAACAAATATTTGGAGTTGTTCCTCTAATCGAGAAAATACGGCTAGAAAAGTGTAAATCTCATACCAATGTACCGTATTTACTCTATTAAGCGGGCACCCTCTAATAAGCGGGCCCCCTAGCGAAGGGTCGAAAAATAAGCGGGCACCCTCTAATAAGCGGGCACCCTCTAATAAACAAGCCCTATGATTAATCAAAACCAAGCCAGTTGATAACGAGCTTGCCCTTAAATTCGTCGACGATTCTTTTCACTGGACGCTTTAACTGGACTAGAGCGTAAGGTAGAAACTTGCGACCAGTGCTACTAGCTGTGAGGGCGACCGTGATTCGTATCTTCTCTTATCCTGATCAACCATCGAAAGATCAATTCTACACAGATTCGGATAACTGCTGTATCCTTACATCATTGTCACGGGGGCGTAGGGGGCGTAGGAGGCTTGGGGTTGAGATGCGCACACACACATACCTGAGACATAAATCACTCGAAAATGACTCTGGATGCATACCAGAGTTTCTCTATGCGGTAGGCCCCAGTTAACAAAATTATGTTTAAGATTTTTTTTATTGCTAGCAGGTGTTGTCTCCTCTTCATTTACCAGAAATCTTTCATTTGGCGAAAAATGCATTTTGTCGCAATCCTTCGATTTTCTCTGCAGTGAAAAAATAAAATTACGACAATTGTTAAATTACATCAGAAATCCAGCAAAAAAGAACAGGGGGGACCAAGGCA